>MJUU01013008.1:93091-124070 GCA_002080025.1 Modiolus philippinarum | reverse complement strand
TTTTTTTTTTTTGAATTTCTATGGATGTAAAGTTTTAGTTGATAGTACATATTTTGCATAGCTCTTACGTTTTTTTCATCAATAAGTGATCAAAAGGGTTGAATTTTTCCCTATTTTGTTCCTAGCTAATAACTGTGTCAAGCTTCTTTTTGTGTCCATCTAATTATTGTGTCAATCTCTTTACTGTGTCCACATTAACTTTGAATTACTTTTGTTAAAATTTCAGTGGTCGACATGCTGCGGTCGTATCATGCTGCGCTCGGCGTAGCCCTTTATTATTCTTTCAGACTGACATTCCCGTTCATTATTAAAATAAAAGAAATGCAGTTCAATTATATATTTGATGTCATTGTCTTGCCGATTTGCTGTGGAAGCAGATATTTCAAAAGCATTCAATATATTTATTATCATTTTTTTTTATTATTCTGGTTAGCTGAATAAAAGTTCATCTCTACAATGTCATGAATGTGAGCAAAAAATTTTAAGAGCTTGTATATGCACATTAAAATCCCTTATAAAAAATATTAATATCCAAGATATTTTTCCAAACTTTCGGAAAATCTATCAAGAACACTTCAAATATTTTTTTTTCTGAACTATAAATGATTAATTTATTAATCCAAATAACTTGGGATTTTCTTTTCCTTCAAAACAAAGTTCAGTTTTCTTAAATAACTTGTAAAATATAGAACTTCTCTGCTTAATTAACAGTTATTTGTAATATATTAATATGTATTAGGCGGTTTCTTTGATGTCATAAAACTGTTTTAGCACATAGATAGGTTTTGATCACTTTCTCAACAGGTGTTATTGGAGTAATTAATGGTTGAAGTACGACACCTGTATCATCAAACCTTATACAGATAGATCGAACGTTACACCCTTCCGGTAACAAGTTCATTCGGAAGTGGGCAATGGCGGCACCCATGAATTTGTGAATAAAAAGGTCTATTGTGACTGAAGTTTTCACTCAGAGCAAGAAATATATAGTAACCTGCAATTCTACATGTACATCTCCTCAAAGTGACATTGTATTAAGATAATTGTAGAAAACCATTTATTTATAGTAAGAAATGCCTGATCTTGTATTTTTTTTTATAAGTCTCAATTGGTTGAGATATTATTTTAATTTTGCTCCTTGGACATGAAATTTATTTCAAATTTTTGTTAAGACATGAAAAAAGAATCTCTGACCCCAGACATGTTTTCATTTTATCTGTTTTGTTTAATAAAGAGATTACTACATTTTACAAATTGCTACTTCAGATATCTGTGAAATTGTTAAAATATATTGTTTATTGTAGAAATAAAAACAGAACATGTTTTATTCATTTTTATTATACGCCCACCCAAAGATAGATGTATTATATTATACCCTCTGTCCATCTGTCTGTATGTTACTGGTAAGTCTTTCGTTTTTTTATACCCCTGCCACGTAGCAGAGGGGGGTATGCTGTTTTACCCTTGTCCATCTGTCTGTCTGTCTGTCCGTCCATCTGTCCATCCGGAACATCTTTTGTCAAGGATTTCTCAGCTTGTGTATGTAGTAATGATTTGATATTTGATCTGAAGCTTTAGCATGATGAGTTGTATGGTGTCTCTCCATTCCAAGTCCATCACTTGTCTACTTCCTGTTTGATGATAACTTTGATTTTTAACCGGGTTTTCCATTGGAAAAATCGGGTTATTAAAATGGTGAAAATGGCGGGCGGCGGTGGGCGGGCGGGCGGTGGGCGGGCAGGCGGCTGCCAAATGGGTACATCGTTTGTCCGGAGCAAATCTCCTACAGTATTAGAGACAGGAAGTTTTTATTTTGCAGATCAAATGTACATATATCAAGAGTGTGCATGGTACTTTGATTTTGATTTTTGATAATTTATGTAAAAAATATCTGTTGTTGAACTTAGTCATTTTTACGTCAAATCTTTAACAATAGGGTACCCCCTTTGTCCGGAGCAAATCTACTACAGTATTAGAGACAGGAAGTTTTTATTTTGCACATCAATTGTACATATATCAGAGGTGTGCATGGTATTTTGATTTTGATTTTTGGTAATTTATGTTAAAAATATCTGTTGTTGTACTTTGTCATTTTTACGTCGTATTTTTAACAATAGGGTACCCCCTTTTGTCCGGAGCAAATCTCCTACTGTATTTGAAACAGGAAGTTTTTATTTTGCAGATTAGTTGTGCATATATCAAAGGTGTGCATGGTACTTTGATTTTGATTTTTGATAATTTATGTCAAAAATATCAGTTGTTGAACTTAGTCATTTTTCGGAAAGCGAGACATAGGCGTGCAAAGTATGATGGCGACGGCTTTAACTTTTACTATATACACGATATTTTGAAAACCCTTTGATGTAGGAACATCATATTTGGTCCAGTGTTAGTACTAATCAAGTGCTATCTGACGGACGTAAAATCATGTGACCTTGACCTCTATTTCACGGTCCAGTGACCACGTTAAGTTTCTCTGATTAGATCCATATCTCAATAACTGTAAGTGGTAGGTCAATGATATTTGGTATATAGGTTGATCTTGAGTAGTACATGTCAGTCTTGCATACGACTTTTGTCCTTGACCTCAATTTCACGGTCTAGTGACCACGTTAAGTTTCTCTGATTAGAACCATATCTCAATAACCGTAAGTGGTAGGTCTATGATATTTGGTATATAGGTAGGTCTTGAGTAGTACATGACAGTCTGCCATATGACTTTTGTACTTGACCTCAATTTCACGGTCTAGTGACCATGTTAAGTTTCTCTGATTAAGTCCAATTTTCATTAACTATTCCTGTTAGGTCAATGATATTTGGTATGTACGTTGGTCTTGAGTAGTACATGTCAGTCTGGCATATGACTTTTGTCCTTGGCCTCAATTTCACGGTCTAGTGACCATGTTAAGTTTCTCTGATTAGATCCATATCTCAATAACCGTAAGTGGAAGGTCAATAATATTTGGTATGTAGGTTGGTCTTGAGTAGTACATGTCAGTCTGGCATATAGCTTTTGTCCTTGACCTCAATTTCACGGTCCAATGAATATGTTAAGTTTTTGTGCTTAGTATAGTTTCTCAGTAACTATAAGTGATAGGTCAATGATATTTGGTATATAGGTTGGTCCTAGGTAGTACATGACAGTCTGCTATATGGCTTTTGTCTGTGACCTCATATTCATGGTTCAGTGAGCATTGAGTTTTCAAGTATCTTTTAATATATGGTCAATAATATTTGGTATGTGGGTTTGTCTTAAATGGAACATGACATCCTGCTATTTGGCTTTAGCCCTTGATCTCATTTTCACGGTCTAGTGAACATGTTTGGTTCTCCAGTATCTATATCAGTGGTAGGTCACTGATATTTGGCATTTTGGTTTTTGGTTATATATAACAGTTTGCTATATTGCTTTTGTCAGCCAACATGTTAAGTTTTCTGAATTAGTCAGTTAGAGTTTTCTCATCTGTTTTGCGACCAAGCAGGGACGGGCAAGACATCAATTTGGGTCCACACTTTTAACCATAGGGTACCCCCTTTGTCCGGACCAAGTCTCCTACAGTATAAGACATAGGAAGTTATTAATTTGCAGATTAGTTGTACATATAGCAAAGGTGTGCATGGTACTTTGATTTTGATTTTTGATAATTTATGTCAAAAATATCAGTTGTTGAACTTAGTCATTTTTACATCAAATGTTTAACAATAGGGTACCCCCTTTTGTCTGGAGCAAATCTCCTACAGTATTAGACATAGGCAGTTTTTAATTTGCAGATCAGTTGTACATATATTAAAGGTGTGCATGGTACTTTGATTTTGATTTTTGTTGAATAATGTCAAAATTACCAGTGCTAAACTTAGTCATTTTAAGGTCAAATATGTACCAATAGGGTATCCCATTTGTCCAAAACAAATCTCCTACAGTTTAATAGATAGAAAGTTTTTATCATGCAGATCATTTGTACCTGTATCATAGGCATGATAGGTGTGCACAGTTTTATTTTCATTATTGATTAAAATCCAAGTTGCTGAACTCTCAGATATAGGCGACTTTGATGGAAGGTTTAACATTGAAAATTAATGAAAATTATAAGTACATTTCAAATATTCATGGTTAGCCCATGATTAAGATATACTGTCCATGTAAAAGAAAACCCCGCGGGTTTGCTGTCACATTGACAGCTTTCCTCTTGTTTAACATTATAGCCATATATTGAAATTTTTAGTCGAGGATTTCTAAGCTTGTGTATGTAGTAATGATTTGATATTTGGTCTGAAGCTTTAGTATGATGAGTTGTATCATGTCTCCCCTTTTCAAGTCCTTAATTCCTTTACTTCCTGTTTGACAATAACTTTGATATTTTCCCATTATAGCTATATATTAAAATTTTCATCAAGGAATTCTCAGCTTATGTATATATTAATGATTTGATATTTGGTCTGAAGCTTTAGAATAATGAGTTGTACATTGTCTCCCCTTTTCAAGTCAGTTACTCATCTACTTCCTGTTTGACGATCACTTTGATTTTTTTCCCATTTCAGCTATATATTATACTCGTTAGAGAGTGGGGTATACTGCATTCACCTTGTCTGTCCGTCCGTCCGTCCGTCAGTTCGTCCGTTCATCCAAAATTTATTTCTGTCACAATTTTCTCAGCTTTTAGTGGAGAGATTGATTTGAAAATTGGTATGCAGCTTCTATGTGATGTGTTTTAAGGAACGTCGTATTTTGAGCCCTGTCAGATGTGTACTTCCTGTTCAACGAAATGTGGACTTATTTACAAAATATGGTGAAACATGAATTTTTCGTCGCAGTTTACTCAGCTTCTATAAGGATTGATTTCAAAATTGGTATGTAGCCTCAATATGATTAGTTGTAAGGAACGTCATATTTTGAGTATTGTCCGATGTGCGCTTCCTGCTTAACGAAATGTGGACTTAGTTGCGAAATGTAGTGATACATGAATTTTTTCGTCACAGTTTTTTCAGCTTCTTTTGGAGAGATTGATTTCAAAATTGGTATGCAGCCTCTATATGGTTAGTTGTAAGGAACACCTTATTTTGAATCCTGTTGGATGTGTACTTCCTGTTGAATGAAATGTGGACTTAGTTACAAAATGTAGTGAAACACGATTTTTTTTCGTTGCAGTTTTCTCACCTTCTTTATGACGGATTGATTTCAAAATTGGTATGCAGCCTCTCTATGGTTAGTTGTAAGGAACATCTTATTTTGAGTCCTGTCAGATGTGTACTTCCTGTATAAAGAAATGTGGACTTAGTTACAAAATGTAGTGAAACATGAATTTTTCGTCACAGTTTTCTCAGCTTCTATAAGAAGGATGGATTTCAAAATTGGTATGCAGCCTCATTATGATTAGTTGTAAAGAAGTTCATATTTTTAGTCCTGTTGGACGTGTGATTCTTGTTTAACAAAATGTGGACTTAATAACAAAATATAGCAAAACATTAATTTTTCATTGCAGTTTTCTCAGCTTTTATAAGAGGGATTGATTTCACAAATGGTATACAGCCTCTATATGATTAGCTGGTTACTACATTCTTTTTATTCTTGAGGATTATATATTGTGTCCAAAACCTGTATTGTGTCCATACACACTAAAATTTGCACTTGCCATATTGAACAGGGTTCAGTGAGTGGGAGTATCACTGGTTGCCATTCGGCGACAGCTCTTGTTGAAATTTTTATACCCCTGCTCTGAAGGAGGGGTATACTGTTTTACCTCTGTCCGTCCGTCCGTCCATCCCTACGTCCGTCACACATATTTTCGTCGCATTTTTCTCAGCAACCACACATGACTACCACTTGATATTTCTTATGGTACTTCATAATGGGGTCCTGTACATGATACATCGTCTCCCATTTTGGGCCATATCGCATCACAACTTCCTGTTTACCAATTTTGTGCCTTTTTCAGGGTTCATACACCTTTTTAGCTCTCCAGGACGAATGTCTGGAGAGCTATTGTCATACCCCTGGGGTTGGCGTCGGCGTCGTCAGCAAAACTCTAACCTGGCTTGTGAAATTGAGACCTGAATAAATAGGATGTTGATATTTGGTATGTGGCTTCCTCATGATGAGAGCTTTCTTCTGGTACCATACTTGTAGACATTTTGACCTTGACCTTGCCCTGAGGGCAATTTATAAAAAACTTTAACCTTGCCTCTAGAAGGTATGCTTTTAGTGGTAGGATGTTCATATTTGGTAAGTAACTTCCTTATGATGAGAGCTTTCTTCTTGTACCATACTTGTAGACATTTTGACCTTGACCTTGCCCTGAGGGCAATTTTTGAAAAACTTTAACCTTGCCTGTATAAGGTAGGCTTTTAGTGGTAGGGTGTTAATATGTAGTATGTAACTTCCTTATGATGAGAGCTTTATAGTGGTACCATATTTGTAGACATTTTGACCTTTACCTTGCCCTGAGGGCAGTTTTTCAAAAAACTTAAACCTTGCCTCTAGAAGGTAGGCTTTAAGTGGTAGGGTGTTCATATTTTGTATGTAACTTCCTTATGATGAGAGCTTTATAGTGGTACCATACTTGTAGACATTTTGACCTTGACCTTGCCCTGAGGGCATCTTTTTTTTTAAAAACTTTAACCTGGCCTGTAGAAGGTAGGCTTTAAGTGATTAGGGTGTTTACATTTGGTATGTAGCCCCCTAATGATGAGAGCTTTCTAGTGGTACCATAATTGCAGACATTTTGACCTTGACCTTGCCCTGAGAGCAATTTTTAAAAAACTTGCTTCTAGAATTAAGTTGTTTAGTGGTAGGGTGTACATATTTCGAATGTGACTTTCTTTTGATGAGAGCTTTCTGATGGTACCATACTTGTAGACATTTTGACCTTGACCTTGCCCTGAGGGCAATTTTTTAAAAAACTTTAACCTTGCTTCTAGAATTAAGTTGTTTAGTGATAGGATGTACATATTTGGTATGTGACTTTCTTGTGATGAGAGCTTTCTGATGGTACCATACTTGTAGACATTTTGACCTTGACCTTGCCCTGAGGGCAATTTTTTTAAAAACTGGAACCTTGATTCTAGAATTTAGTTGTTTAGTGATAGGGTGTTCATATTTGGTATGTGACTTTCTTGTGATGAGAGCTTTCTGATGGTACCTTTCTATAACTTTTAAATTTATTGAGGTCACTCTAATCCCGGGCAAGCTATGTTGTCTTCTGACAACTCTTGTTTGTTCCAATTTTCCATGACTTTTCAAGGATTTTTCTTAAAATCCATACCCAAAATCACAGACATATTGCATTGTCATGCTGTGTTCCTATCATATTATCCTGTTCCCTTTTTGAATAAAAATCAATAGGAGAAAAGCTGTTGATAAACATAGAAGCAGCCACAGCCTGCTAAGCTCACCTCCTTGCACAGCATTGTCACATGTTAAACATGTCAGTAAACAGGAATGGACTATAATCATTCTTTTTAACAAATGCTTAAAGTGTATGTCAAAGACTGTCACCCAAAAATGCATGACACATACCAATATGGTTGATGTGGGACATGTCAGTAATCAGGAATGGACTTTAACCATTCTACCTAACCATGTCGCTCATGTAGGTCACAGACAGCATCCGAAACATGCATTGTTGTTGTCATCCCAAAATGCATCATACATATCAATATGGTTGATGTGGGACATGTGAAGTAACCAGGAATGGACTTAAACCATTCTACCTAAACAAGTCACTCATGTATAAAATAAAGGTAAGAGTCAGCATCCGAAACATGCATTGTTGTTGTCATCCCCAAATGCATCATACATACAAATATGGTTGATGTGGGGCATGTCAGTAAGCGGGAATGGACTTTAACCATTCTACCTAACCAAGTCGCTCATGCATAAAAAATATGGGTCACAGTCAGCATCCGAAGCATGCATAGTTGTTGTCATCCAAAATGCATCATGCATACCAATATTGTTGATGTGGGACATGTCAGTAAGCGGAAATGGACTTTGACCATTCTACCTTACCAAGTCGCTCATTCGTAAAATATAGGTCAGTCAGCATCCGAAGCATGCATTGTTGTTGTCATCCCCAAATGCATCATACATACCAGTATGGTTGATGTGGGACATGTTAGTAAGCAGGAATGGACTTTAACCATTCTTCCTAACCGGACGCCGCCGCTCAGGGTATCACATAAGCCCCCCCTCACTTCGTGAGGCGAGCTAAAAAGGAAACCAGGATGATTACTTCCCCTTTAATGACGTTTGATTACTTCTTTTTAATATTGACCTCAAGGACAAGATTGTTAGACAACAAACCCAAAAGTTTCCTACGACAATAAAAATATTTTTTACATTTTGATTAAATTTCCAGGACCTTTCAAGGACTTTTGGCAAAAATACTGGATTCCATGACTTTTCAAGGCCTTTTATTTTCAAATTGAAATTCCATGACTTTTCAGGGATTCAAGGACCCATACGAACCCTGATTTTTAACTTTCATTTTCAAAATTTGGACTTTTTCGTCGCATTTTCTTAGCAATTACACATGACAGCCACTTGATATTTGGTATGGTGCATCAGTAGAGGGTCCTATACTGTGCCTCCCCTTTTTGGTTGAATTGAATCACTACTTCCTGTTTACCGACTTTGTGTCTTTTTAACTTTAATTTTCAAAACTGTGACTTTTCGTTAAATTTTTCTCAGCAACAATACATGACAGCCTCTTGATATTTGATATGGTGCATTGGTATGGGGTCTTATACTTTTTCGTCAAATTTTTCTCAGCAACTACACATGACAGCCACTTGATATTTGATATGGTGCATTGGTATGGGGTCTTATACTATGCCTCCCCTTTTTGGCCATATGGAATCACCACCACTTCCTGTTTACCAACTGTGCCTTTTAACTTTCATTTTGTGACTTTTTCGTCACATTTTTCTCAGCAACTGCACATGACAGCTACTTAATATTTTGCATTCAGCTTCAGTATTGTTTTGTTAATTGTGTCTCCCCTTTTTGGCTTATTCCTGCGTTACTTCCTGTCTCCTGATTTGGTGTGTTTTTACCTATTTTCAAAATGTGATTTTTTATGCCCCGCCTACGATAGTAGGGGGCATATAGTGTTTGGGTATGTCTGTCCGTCCGTCAGTCCGTCCCAAGTTAGGTTTACCCTTAGGTTGAAGTTTTTTTTCTGTGAAGGATGTATGCTATTTTCATGAAATTTTGTATAAATATACATAAGTTATAATTAAACAAAAATCATAATGAAAATTTATCCCGGCTACCAACTTCATGCTTCACTGATCATGGAAAAAAGGGGGGTTGTATGAGGTTTACCCTAAGGTTGAAGTTTTTTTTCTGTGAAGGATGTATGCTATCATCATAAAACTTTGTATTAATACGAATTAGGGTATAATTAAACAAAAATCGTAATAAACATTTATTCCGGCTGCCAACTTCATGCTTCATTGATCTTGGTTAAAAGGGGGGTAGTATGAGGTTTACCCTTAGGTTGATGAATTTTTTTTTTCTGTGAAGGATGTATGCTATCATCATGAAACTTTACATCAATACACATTAAGGTGTAATTAAACAAAAATCATAATAGAAATTTCTCCATGCTACCAATTTCATGCTTTACCGATCATGGAAAAAGGGGGATAGTATGACATTTAAATTTCTTTTCCGTGACAGATGTATGCTATTATCATGAAACTTCATATAACACACATAAGGATACAAATAAAAAAAAACATAACAAATATTTACCAAATTGCCACCAAATTCATGCTTCATTGATCATGAAATATAGCATTGCTCAAAATAGGTGCAAGGCGGGGCATTGTGTCTGTTAGACACATATTCTTGTTTTGTCATACTTTTCTCAGCAACCACATATCACAGCAACTTGATATTTGATAATATACCACAAAAAGTGGCGGACGCCCAATAGTAATCAGTCTGTCTGTCGGAAAAAATCATGTCTGGGATATAACTTTTCTCTCTTTTGAGATAGGATTTTGATACTTGCCATGTGGATAGATCACCTAAAGGCGATGTGTCGCATACCATGGTTGATGATCCTTGAACTTGACCTTGACCACAAAGACTCATTCATGCTTTTTCAAAGACAAAGTCATGTCCAGAGTATAACTTTTCTCTCTTTTGAGATAGGCTCTTGATATTTGGCATGTAGATAGATCACCTCAAGGTGATGTGCCTCATACCATGGTTGGTGACCCTTGACCTATGAGCTCTGGGTCACATTAAAGCTTTTTCAATGACAATGTCGTGTCCGGACTATAACTTTTCTCTCTTTTGAGATAGGCTTTTGATATTTAGCATGTATATGGATCACCTCAAGGCGATGTGTCGCGTACCATGATTGGTGAACTTTGACCTCACGGACTCATTCATGCTTTTTCAATGACAAAGTCATGTCTGGAGTAAATTTTTCTCTCTTTTGAGATATGCTTTTGATATTTGGCATGTGGATAAATCATCTCGAGGCAATGTGTCTTGTACCATGATTGGTGACCCTTGACTTTGACCTTTGACCTCAGGGTCACATTCATGCTTTTTCAATGACCAGAGTATAACTTTTCTCTCTTTTGAGATATGCTTTTGATATTTGGCATGTGGATAGATCATCTCAAGGCAATGTGTGGTGTACCATGATTGGTGACCTTTGACCATGACCTTTGACCTCATGGTCAAATTCATGCTTTTTCAATAACAAAGTTGTGTCGGAGCTATAACTTATCTCTCTTTTTAGATAGTCTTTTGATATTTGGCATGTGGATAAATCACTTTGTAAGGTGACATGCGGTTACCATGGTTGGAGACCCTTGACCTTAGAGTCACATTCATGCTTTTTCAATGACAAAGTTTAGTCTGGGCTATGACTTTTCTCTCTTTTGAGAAATGCTTTTGATATTTTGTATGTGGATAGATTACCTTAAGTTGACCTGTCCTGTACCATCGTAAGTGACTCTTGACTTTGACCTTTGACCTCAGGGTCACATTCTTGCCTTTTCAATGATAAAGATGTGTCCGGGCTATAACTTTCTCTCTTTTGAGATTTAGCATGTGGAAATGTGATAGACTGTAATTAATTAATATTTCATTAATTATTTCAGTGCAGTTGATATTGATTTATATTGATTTAATTTATTTTAAGAGTTCCTCATTTCTTCTCTGTCTTATTTCTTCTTATACTCTTTGGTATATTAGTATTTTATTTATCTATTCTAATTCTCATTGGTTAATTAGTCACATGTCATATTCTCTTATTTCTAATTGGATCGTTAGTTGCGGCAATTGGGACTCTTATGAAATTCTTTTGTCATGGCTGGACATAATTTATAGACTGCCACAACACTATATCATATTTATTATTTTTACTCTGGATCTTAACATTTCTGATAATAAGGTCAGTAATTAACCTTTCTAATTCCCTAACAATTACTAATTTCAGTCTTAGAATGAATGTGTATGAAATGTGTTTTTGTATGAATCAGGATGATCGCGAGTGAGAGTGAGAGAGAAAATAGTATTTTATTTAATTAAATATGTAAAAATGTTTAAAGTAAATAAATGGAATACAATATGGAATATATTGCTATAATTGTACATTTTTATTTGGTATCTGTACATGAGAGACTATATTATTAGCATTATTTCGATTTTATAGTGAATAGTCTACGTAGTTTATGATTTGTGATATTTTCACAAACGTTTTTTTTATATTTTGTACAGGATCAGTATATTATGGTACAGATATTCCAATTATGATATTGTGACAGTTTAGTAGCTTCCATTTGAAGAGTGTCTTGCCCTTGTATGATATACATGGTAAGAATCAGTGTTCAATGTCATTTTTAGTTCTGTGTATTGTCTGTGTGTTTATGTTTATATGTATGATTTGTCAACTGTCATTACTTTTGATGTGTGTAATCATGCGTACACTGCCTGATTGTAAATATTTGGTATTAAATTGATTACAAGGGTCCGTATGTGCTTAGTATCAATATTTGATATACATGAGTTTATTTATTTCAATAGCAATTTTACAGCTTTATCAACAATATTAGCTATGCTATATAGTTTACTAGCACATGAGAGAATACATCTTGTTTATTTACTTATTTATAGTTTAGTTACATTCGAATAGAATATAGCTGATGTTTACTATTTTATAGTGTTTAGTAACCGTACTAAATTTGAGTTATTCCCCTTTGTATAGATTTTTAGTAAGTTTTGCAGGGTTTGTTATTAACCCTAGAAGCTGTTATCTGTTTTATACTGCCTCGGATTATGCTATAATAGATATTGAGTACCATGGTTGATAATCCTTGAAAATGACCTTTGACCACAAGGACTCATTCATGCTTTTTAAGTCATGTCTGGAGTTAGCCGGAGTAGGACTTTTCTCTCTTTTTAGATAGGCTTTTGATATTTGGCATGTGGATAGATCACCTCAATGCGACATGTCAGGTACCATGGTTGATGACCCTTGAACTTGACCTTTGACCTCAAGGTCATATTCATGCTTTTTCAATGAGAATGTTGTGTCTGGAGTATAACTTTTCTCTCTCTCGAGATAGGCTTTTGATATTTGGCATGTGGATAGATCACCTCAAGGTGATGAGCCTCATACCATGGTTGGTGACCCTTGACCTTGACCTATGACCTCGGAGTCACATTCAAGCTTTTTCAATGACAATGTCGTGTCCGGACTTTAGCTTTTTATTCTTTTGAGACAGGCTTTTGATATTCTCAAATCGATGTGTCTCGTACTGTGATTGGTGACCTTTCACCTAAGGGACTCATTCATGCTTTTTCAATGACAAAGTCATGTCCGGAATAGAACTTTTCTCTCTTTTGGGATATGCTTTTGATATTTGGCATGTGGATAGATCATCTCAAAGGGATGTGTTGTGTACCATGATTGGTGACCTTTGACCTCATGGTCAAATTCATGCTTTTTCAATAACAAAGTCGTGTCTGAGCTCTTTTAAGATAGGCTTTTGATATTTGGCATGTGGATAAATCACTTCAAGGTGACGTGCCGGTTACCATGGTTGGAGACCCTTGACCTTGACCTTTGACCTTAGGTTCACATTCATGCTTTTTCAATGACAAAGTCTGGGCTATGACTTTTCTCTCTTTTGAGATAGGCATTTGATACTTTGCATTTGGATAGATTACCTCAAGTTGACCTGTCCTGTACCACGGTTTGTGATCCTTGACTTTGATTTTTGACCTCTGGGTCACATTCTTGCCTTTTCAATGATAAAGTTGTGTCCGGACTATATCTTTTCACTCTTTTGAGGTAGGCTTTTGATATTTGGCATGTGAATAGATTACCTCTAGGCAATGTGTCATGTACCATGATTGGTAACCCTCGACCTTTGACCTCTGATTCACATTTTTTACTTTTTTAATAAAGAAGTTGTGTCCACATTAGGACTTTCTTGTCATTTGAGGTCTGCTTTTGATACCTAGCATGTGGATAGCTAACTTCAATGTGACATCTCTTGAATCGTGGTTGGTGGCCCTTGACCTTTGACCTCAAGGTCACATTCTTGCAGTGGAGCCCTCAGAGATGGATACCATCTCACTGATGTCTACTTATAATTCATGTATTTGTAATTGATAATCCACCCATTTGTTCCACGTTGGAGATTCTTGGTAAAAAGACTATAAATTATATAATGAGGAAATTTCAAATAAACATGTTCTTTTTGCAGGACTTAAATTAATAGACAATAGTATTACGTAGAATCTAATTTTTATTAACAAACTATTGACATTGGAATGTATTAATGTTTCAGCTATTTCCCATACAGTCAACCAAAACACTCTTCTATATTAGACAGTGTTAAACAAAAACATTTAAAAACAATTAATTTGAATAACTACCGGTTTCACAAAAGGTCAACAATTCAGTACTGATATAAACAAAATATTTGGACGGAGAATATGTGTTGTGGCAAGTACATACATAATGTATAGCAAAGTGATCTATAGAATCTAAAAAATACATTAGCATAATACATTACATTAAAAGAAAAAAAAATGTATAACATAACTGGACGGAGGATATGAAGAAAGTGCATAAAGCAATCAAATATCATTTAAAGTAAGTTACATCTATTTAGATAGTTTATAAACATTGATATCTTGCTAAAATCTTGTATAGTATATAGAAATAGACTACTATATTACATGCTTTACATGTAGTATGAAGGAAAAGCCTACTGAAGGCCTATAAGATGTAGGAAAATAATACAGTATATAAATACACTTATAAAATTCCCTATCTGATTATGATGGAAAATCAAACTCATAATATACTACTTTTTGGAATACCCAAACCATTATTTCATCTAAAAGAGATAAGAAACCTCACTACAACCCTGGTTTTATCATACATGTGATCTCCCGATGGGGGCATGGAAATCTCCCGGATTTTCAAGGGCTTCTTTACCTGGCTCCCGGAATTCCAGAAATATCTCCCGGAAAATCGGCTTCCAGCCAAAATAAAAAAATGTGTACGAAATCATCATTTAGGAGTATTCCCAACTGATATAATTAGCCTATAGTCACATGACTGCTCATAACCTTTGTCACTGTAATCTGATTGTCCAAACTGACATTTTAATTACACCTGTAATGCTAATTAAAGGATTAGGTCTGTTGTAAACAAACGCCATCGGTGATACCTGGGCATGGTATCACTAATTACCGGTCAATCAGAGATAAGCTGCTTACCTGTATGGCAATTAACTATCAGTTATTTGAAATTATTAATTCTTTTAACATTAAAATCTTTCTTTCAGCAAATTTTTCATAATTAACAGGTCAAACTTTCTCTTTGAATACATTGATTTTTTTTACAGATCACGTTTCTTTTACTGTTGGGTTATTTCCCCCTTAAAAATTGTCTTTTCATTTCCATGAATTTATTTTTTAGAATTGACATTTTGCTGATATTTGCTTTATCAATATAACAGAAATTTTTATTTTTTATTTTACCACTATTTTAGCTAAAAAAGTGTTTGTAAACAACATTTGTTTGATATTTTGCAAAATAAAATTACAAATTAATAGAAAGTAAAACTAAGATATAGATATTTAAAATGCTGTATTTTTGATTGCTTACAAAACCTTATCATTTGCAAATTAAAGATGTAAATTTCTATGAATTTAACATCAACTAAGCACTTAAAGGAACCCATTATTATCACTTTTGGCCTAAATCTTAATCTGGAACAATGATGTGCATTTAAAAAAAACAAATACATAAAAATTATTAATCATAAAAGTAAAATCTTCATAGTACAAATTGCCCTGCGAAACTGATACGCAAAAGTGACTAATGGTCTCAAAATCTTAGCTTAATCGCTGGCAGTACTTATATTATATGTTGAAAATATGGCGATAAAAAATCTCCCTGATTTCACCTGAAAAAATGGCTAATCTCCCTGAAAATCAAGGCTATCTCCTGCATTGGCTTTCGGGACCTATCACATGTATGTTTTATGAGTAACAATTTTTGGTGT
The DNA here is from genome assembly GCA_002080025.1 of Modiolus philippinarum. Taxonomy (NCBI): domain Eukaryota; kingdom Metazoa; phylum Mollusca; class Bivalvia; order Mytilida; family Modiolidae; genus Modiolus; species Modiolus philippinarum. Next base: position 108,518 of record MJUU01013008.1, on the reverse strand, counting down.
AAAATATATGGTGACAGATCCAGTGATTAGTTACCAGATACCTCAAATATTCCTTGTACTCTATTTCTAAATGATACATTACATTATCAAAAGAACAAAGAAGTTATAGAAAATGTATAACATTACCTTACGGTAAATGATAATTTTCCATTTTTACAACGGGAAATAATACTACTTTCATCAGAAAATTCATAATAAAAGATGTATTATGGAAAATCTAGCACGATAATTCTGAAGAACTTAGATTTTTGAAAATGTGTGTGAACTTACCATCTTTACTTGAAAGTAAAATCACAGACATAAAGACACAGAGATAGGAAACAGCTATTTATCCTATATAAAAATCGGGAATAACACATGTGCGGGATTTCCCATGAGTCAATGAGTTAAATTGCAAAATCCTACAATTTCAATCAAAATTGAGCAGAAATATCAACATCAAGAATCTGTCAGATATTGAATAAAATTACAGGTCAACAATTGGTTAATGACAACACAACTGTATAACAACATTACCAGCAGAACACTGTTCCTATCGGGATCAATTTGACAAAAAGTATGAGGAGTTCCGAATAAGGGATAGAGAATACACATCAAATTGAACTAGTTGCTTATCTCTGTATCCGTATGTATCTGGTAAAATACTAAGTATAAAAGAAATGATACAAAATTAACTACGCTGTATCAACAAAATGTTTTATAAATAATTCGTTGTAAAATAAAGAAATCTTTGGTAAAGTGACTACATGGTTTATATCACAGCTATGCTTATAAATATGTATATAAATTATTATCAGAAGTGTGCGTTATTAAATAATTATATAGTAGAACTTCAATGGCTCGAACTGCAATAACTCGAACACCATGGATGCCTCGAACCCTTTTTGTGGTCCCTTTGTACAAGTTTAAGCATAGCTCGACCTCGATATCTCGAACACCACGTTGGCTCGAACTGTTTTCAACAGTCCCTTGAGTATTCAAGCCATCGATGTATGACTATGTTTAAGATTCTTTTTTGTAATCTTTGAACTACTTCAGTTTGTAGCTTCTGTGTTATAAAACAAACATAAATTTTCTATGCTTGTTATAGATATTTTTATAAATATCTTCAGTTTGTCACATTTTCATGCATCTTTAAATGTTCAGTGGTTTTAAGATAATTTTTTATTAAAATCATTGAGTTTTGTGACTATTTTCTTGTTATTGAACTTCTGTTTCTGTTAGAAACAGTAGTTTTCATTTGGCAATCAACAAAAACATATAAAGAGACATAGACATAAATCAATCTTAGTATTGTCTGCTGGTTACATCAATAATGAAGGGCATATTTTCTATAACAATGTCCCTAATATGCATAAACACTTTAATAATCACAATTAACAAGTTAGTTTTACAGCCATCTAAGTTATATTATAGAGGCTGGTTGCATTTATAGTGTATTTTTTTTAAATTATACATTCTAATTTGTACAGTGCTCACAATGAATTAACATTTTTTTAAATTTCAACTTAAAAAACATGCAAACAAATTGTACTGTGTTTTAAGACTTAAAACCAGTGTTATAGTTACAGGAAACAATCATAAAAAATTTCGTTTTTTGTTCATGATAAATATAGAATTTTTTACATTTCCATCTCCTTACAAATACTAATTTCATACAGAATTTTACCTAACACCTCTAACACACAACACCAGTTTCTACAATAAAACTTAAATGCATATGGTTCTATAAAATAAAAAATACAGAATTTTGATTTAAAGTTTTCATCACAGATAATGCAGAAATTGCCATCTAAAAATTCAACTGAACTTAATACATGATCAAGACTTACTTTAACATTGATCTGACTTGGAAATAAGACATCATTCTAAACAGTGTTTTTTACAAAAACACCACAGTCAACAATTCATTATTGGGAATGAAATGAAAATAATGAAACGATGTAAAACAAATGATATGTCCTATATATTAACCTAGTCTGGCACCACCACTTGCTGGTCGTAACATTTTGTTTAGCACTACTGGAGACGGCACTACTTTTTGCATGTAAGGACTCTTTAATAGTTGTACATAGGCTGAGGCAGAGTAAGGTCTCTTATTTACTGATAATTTTTTCCTGCGTGACCTTGGACTTAGTTGCTTCCGTTTAACAAATAATTGTTCAACTGTTTTTTCATCAGCGTATTTACTGTCCATATAAGTATCTGGACTAGGCTGTCTTTCTGAAGGAATGTGTACTGCATAGTTTCTAGAAGGCTCTTTTACAATTCCCAATACTGATTCTGAAATATGAAAATATGAGGATAAGTGTCAATTTCAATGCCTCACTTACCGTGTGATGGGTGCTGTTAACAGAGCAGGACATGCTTACCCTTCCGGAGCACATATAATATGCTTAGTATTAGTAGAAATGGCTTGATAAATAATATTTGCTTATATGGTGTTTTTGTTTTTGTTTTTTTGGCAAATGATGGCTGGTTTGATGAATAATATTTACTTACATGTTCAAATAGTGGCATTTTTTTTTTTTGCAAATGATGACAGTGTTTGTTGGATAACCATGAATAACCATAAAAAATTAATGACAATACCAAAAGAACAATCTTTTAGCTTTATAATGTTCACATGTAATGAGAAGAGTCCTGCAGTTTGCTAAACCAGCATGCTGAGATGAATTACTGTCCTGTATTCATTTGTAAATAAAGGGCTACGCCAAGCGCAGCATAATACGACCGCAGCATTTCGACCACTGAAATTTGAACAAGTGTATTTTTAAGTTAATATGGACACAGTAAAGAGCTTGACACAGTAATTAGCTGGACACAAAGTATGCCTAAGGAACATAAAAAAAATTAGTCCTTTTAATCCCTTAAAGCTCAGAAACAGTAAGAGTTACACAAAATCTGTTGACATACTACCAAAAGCTTACAATATGATCTAGAGGAATCCAAAGAAAAAATCCTATCGAAATCCAACGAAAAATAAAGATTTTGCATATTTTGAAAAATTGCAATTTTGTCACCTTTGACCCCTTTAAGCTCAGTAATTGTAAGAGGTACACAATATCTGTTGACATGCTGCCAAAAGCTTACAACAAGAGGAATCTAAAGAAAAAAATCCCATTGAAATCCGATGACAAATAAAGATTTTACATTTTTTTGAAAAATTGAAATTTTGGTCCCTTTGACCCTAACAGCTCAAAAACAGTAAGAGATATGCTAAATCTGTTGATTTAACACTATGAGCTTACAACAAGAAGAATCAAAAGAAAAAAATCCTATCAAAATCTGATAAAAAATAAGAATTTTAGGTGATATGCTTATTTGCAATTTTGGCCCTTTAGGCCCCTTATAGCTCTGAAAAGAAACAAATTATCAAAAATCTAATAGCTAAGCACTATGTTAATTTTATAAGGAACCCATTGCCAAAAATTGCATCTAAAACGGACAAAAAGTAAGAAATTAATATTTTTGAGATTTGCCCCTTATGGCCCCATTTATCTCGTGAACGGTACATCCGACATGAAATCCATTGTCATACATCAGATTGGAAATTATCTCAGAAGTACACAGAAAGAAACCCCATCAAATTCTGATAAATGATAAAGATTCTACAGCCCAATATATGAAAACACCCAATTTGTCCCTTTTTGGCCCCTTTTTTGAAAACAGGAGGGGCCACAATATCAAAAGGAACATTGTGTTAAAATTTAGTAAAGATTGATCAACTGGAACTTAAGCTATTGACCAAAAACAGAAGTGTCTACAGACGACGACAACAACAACAGCACCATACCATTATACAACCTCAAAAATTTTGCGGTTGTATAAAAAAAGTCTTAATAATGCATTTGCTGACATTGACATTCATCATAAAATTAACCTCCGCCGCCGACAACAGCACCATACCATTATACAAACTCAAAAATTTTTTTGGTTGTATAAAAAAGTAAATAATGCATTTGCTGACTTTGACATTCATCATAAAATTAACTGCTTTCAAATAGTTAGTGGTCTAAAAATGGTACCCCATTGAAAAAACATGAATTTTGGTCATTTTTCGTACTAATTATTGGCCTGGAGGACTGTATGACAGAGGCCTAGTTTGTTGTGGTCTTTGTAAAGAGTTACCATATTTCTGCACACTGGCCTTCTAGGTTTGTTTCTAAGGTAGGGTCTGGCATGGAATTAATTATGGAATGTGACCCCACCAAAAATCTGCAAAAATTGAGTTTTCGGCTTTGAGCGGATATAGTACAGGAAGTACAAATCAGAAAGCTGTCATCTTGTCAAAATTGAGAGAAGACACTTTATCTAAGATGAGTACATCAATATTGTCACAATGGAGTTTGTAGTTTTTGTCTTACAAGTGACAATAGGTCACCTGCCCCGCCAATATATGACATTTTTAATTCCTCTTCTTTCCAGTGCCTATTTTTCAAGCAAACATTGAACTAAATTCTTCAAAGCGGTTATGAGCTAGTCTGAATTTGTGGCCAGAGTTTTAATCTTTAAAATGAACCCCAACATGATGACTTTTACATGTATGGAGGGTCGCCAATGACAGCAATGCACAGAGTCTTAAAAAAAAAGACAATAGTTGTGTGTAGCAGTCTAAGGGTTAAGAAAAAGAAGATATGGAAGTTCATATATATTTTTTCATATAATTAAGTTATCTTACCCACTGCTTCTTCATTTAATGTGATATCATTCTTGAAGGCATCATATCCATAAGCTGGACTTGGTACATTGAGTACCTCACTAAATGTATGCTGCATGAATGCACTAAAACCTGCGTAGTCATAGGCACGATATCTACCATGCCAAGCAATATATCCTACAATAAAATATTGAAAATTCATATCTCAACAGAAAACTTATACATACTCTACATTAAAAAAGTGTTTTTATCATGCAATTCTGAGAATAAGAAACCTGGATATGAACTCTATAAAGAGTAATACTAGGTGTGTCAAAAGAATAAAGTTAATGGAAATATACTCTCAACACCTAACAAAGTCTCCTTATAATTAAGGGAAAAGATTTAAGACTTTTTTCTTTAAACTGATTTATGCTATAAATGACTCCTTCTACCTTTTAACATGTAGCCATCTGATAAGTACAGAATACATTGTATTTAACTTAATATTTACCATCAGGGTGAATAACCAGTACTGTAGGTACACCAGCTATACCAAGTATCTCTGTCAGGTCTACAAATGTACCACTATTGTCTGGTTGTCTCATTGATCCTGTAATCAAATATATCATTTCATTGTAAACAAGCATTTTTTTTTATCATACATTAAGGTAGATAGACAGTAATATTCAAATCCATGAGATTTTGTTGTAAGTCGGCACAATTGAAGGACATATCCTACATAACCGAAATATGCAATAAAAACTATGGGTGACAATGCTTGCTTTTTCAAGAATTGAGATCAAAGTTTGCTCATTTTTAACCATTTTTTCACGTAAATTTACAAAGAATGCACGGGGAAAATATGGAAAGATAATTTTTAGCTTAATAGAAAAGAACTTTTTATCCATGAGAATTTGATGTATTTTTGTGAAAAGACAATTTCTGATGTAATTTATTGGTAACAATAAAAACATGTATATGTCACCATGCTTTTAACGGAGATATTTTACAAAGATTCTGGATTAAACATTATTTACGGGAAAAGGGAGTCAATTCGCGGCAAAGTAAAAGAAATATGACGTTTCACATCTGTCATTCAATTATGACGTCACAAAGGAAAAGCCGCCAAATTACTGTTCCGGCCCGAAAATCAAACCTACCCCGTATCCGACTCTTTATTTTTCTAATGCGCAATTGAATTGCGCAGCGCAACAGTGTCGATCTACCTTAATTATTCCATCTAGGTAATTTTTTTTCATAAATTTACTACAGTGCACCCTCGTTCTATTGCAACCTTTGGGAGCAGGGAAAAATTTGGGTGATAAGGGAGGGAAGCCATATGTCGAAGGAATAAATAACATAGAAACTATGCAACTTTAAGAAAAGTGGACTTCGAAAATGGGTGGCAATAAGTTAGGGACCGCCGTGAAAGAGGGGAGTTATAACGAGGGAGAACTGTATTTATTTTATTTTCAAATCAGTATTTTGGTCCAGGATAAAGTTAAAATATTGAATCTATCATTTCAGATTCATTGTTATCTTATTTCTGCTGTCAGAATTGGAGAAATACTTGATGCCAGAGTACAAGAATCAAACAATCATTTTTTTTTTTAAATCCAAAAACAGTAATTCCAGGTATCACTGAAAGTTAATAATTTGAAGTTTTCAATGAAGCCAAATCAATGATTTTCTGAAAATATCATTGTGGGTTTCCTTTTCAATTTTCATGTAAAGTTTGTTATGTTCCCACATCATGCTTGAATTTCTCAGTCATTAATCCCTGCTATAGCCATGTGTAGCTTAACATACCAACAATATAAAATGCCCTTAAGGTAGATAGATAGTAATATTCATATCCATGAGATTTTGTTGTAAGTCTGTACAATTGAAGAACCAATCCTACTTACTCAAAATCTGTAATAAAAAGTATGGGTCACCATGCTTGCTTTTTCTAGAATTGAGTTCAAAGTTTGCTCATTTTTAGCCATTTTTTCACCTACGTTTACAAAGAATGCACGGGGAAAATACGGAAAGGCAATTTTAAGCTTAATAGAAATGAATTTTTTATCCATGAGAATTTGATGTATTTTTGTGAACAGATAGTTTATGATGTAATTTATTGGTTACAATTAAAAAATGAATATGTCACCATGTTTTTAACGGAGATATTTTACAAACTTTCCGGATGAAACATTATTTTCGGGAAAAGGGAGTTAATTCGCGGTAAAGTAAACGAAATATGACATTTCACATTTGTCATTCAATTATGANGTCACAAAGGAAAAGCCGTCAAATTACTGTTCCGGCCAGAAAATCAAACCTACCCCGTACCCGACTCTTTATTTTTCTTGTGCGCGGTTGCATTGCGCAGCGCAACAGTGTCTATCCACCTTAAACTTACCAGATGCCGTAGTTTTCCATACTTTACTGCTAGCTTCATCAATAGAGCTAGCACACTGACTTGTACAATGCCACACTGATTTGTCTTCACGCCAACAACTAGATGTTATCTTGTGTATTAATGACTTCCTATTGGATGCTGCTGTTGCATTAACCCCACAAGACACTGCTATGAAGTTGTACTGTTGATAAAAAGTATACAAATAAGAAATTTTAAAATTGAAGTTAATATTTCAACCTGGAATAAATTTGTGTTAAAGTAAATAGTAATGCAAGTTAAGAAATTTGCAAAATTTTAAATAGACAAAAAAAAATATGTTATAACACTGAGTTGTAAATTTCTATGACAAGAAAAAAAGAAAAAAACCCTTTTAGAAATAAAAATAAAATAATAGAAATTTTGTTTCTGATACGGTGATTATGCCCAATTGTGGGCAAGTCTGTTATTGGAGATAATATTCAAAGTATCTTTAAAAAAAATTAATTCTTTTTATTGGTAATTTACAAATTCATTAAATAGAACAAATTTCGAGAAAAAAAAAACAACTTCTCATTTATTTTGAAGAAATTATTGATTTGTGTTGGTTTTGCAGATATCGATCACTTTGTAATGAAATACATTTCAGATATGCTGACAGTCAATGTGGATGTGGCTTGATATACTTTTGCCAATATTTTTTTGTGTTTGGTCAGTATCAAATATGGGAAATATTAGCCTCATGAAATCAAAGAAAACTCATGCATATTACCGATACACCAAATAAAATAAAATATTTAACAACCAAATGTACTCATGCAAATTACCGATACACCAAACAAAATAAAATATAAAACAACCAAATATATGGACGACTTTCATTTCCGGGAATTTTATAAATTTCAAAATTTTCATTTCCGGGAATTTATATATCTTTTCATCCTTTCCGAGATTTTTGTTTAGGTAAACGAATATAGAAAAAAAAACTTAAAGGTGTGATTCAAGTTCCCCACAAAGGTTTCTATTAATGTACATATCTTAAAGGTACACAAAGGACTAGGTGAACAAACATAAAAATATATCGCCGTTTTTCAGTTATATGTAACAAAATATCGAAGTTACTGTGAATTTATAGGTTCTGCATATGCGCATTTCGACAACTTATGTCTCTTCAGTGCAGATCAACCAAAACATTTGGAAATCCATAGACCGAAATATGTGTTAAAGCTGATAGGGATCAAATTACCAATTACCAATAGGATCTAAATAGAAAAGCCAAAATCATCTAGGACGAAGCTATACATGAGGGAGATACTCCTAAGGTTTTAACCAAATTTCCTTAAATCTAGATATTGCAAGTTTCAAAATAAGATCCCTTTTTGGGCTAGCACAGAAGTACTGGCTACAAAGTTGGTGAATACAATGATAAATGTAACAATTTTAGATAAACAATGATAAATGGATATCCTCTATCAGTTTCCCGTAGTGAAAAGGACTTAAATGTTTATATGAACAAGGATTGAATTTTGTACCTTGCTGAAGTATTCTTCTCTTTTTATAATTCCTGGAAATGATGTATATAAGTTAAAACATTATATTATAAAAATCCCGGAAATGATATATAAATATTCCCGGAAATGAAAATAAATTTTCCCGGAAATGATATGTCAATTCCCGGAAATGAAAATCTTTGAAATATACTCATGCAAATTACCAATACACCAAACAAAATAAAATATTTAACAACCAATATATTCTAAGTATAATGCATGACATATTTACCTGTGAAGAATGTTCTTTGGCAAATCTGGTATAATAATTGATGAACTTCTGAGATGAAAGGCACCTACAAAGTTATGAAATGAAATACAAATAAGGTAGAGCTAAAATTATAAGGTATAAAAAGATATTTAAAGCATTGTGATCCATTACAGCCAGGAAGACAACTAAGAACTGAGTCATACAAACTGTAAACCCATGGAGGAAAAAAAATAAAGTTTTGAAAAATAGCTCCTCCTGTCCAATTACAGTGAACAACAATCTCTAAATCAATGGCAAACCCAAATTAAAAACTGCAGATTTTTGTTTTTACCAATCTCTTCTTCAATTATATCAAAACCTCCAAAGAATGACACACAAATGTGTTGATACAGTAATTTGCTGGATATAGTGATTTCTTGAAGTTTTACCAAACCCTATCATTTCTTAGCTAAAATCATTTAAGTCAATAAAAGTTAATAAATCTTATGATGAAAATTTGGTTAACAGTAAAAAGTCAAAGTATTGGCACGCAGGAAGTGGACGTTTTACAAACTTGAAAACCGTGTATACAATACAACTCATCATTTCCAAGCTTCAGACCAAATTTCAAATAATTCCCTGAAAAAGTAAAAGTCAAGAAATCTGTGACAGAAAATTTGATTTATAGTAAAAAAAATCAAAGTATCGGCAAACAGGAAGTGGGCGCCCGACAAACTTGAAAATTGCTTACACAATGCAACTCATCATTTCCAAGCTTCAGAACAAATTTCAAATTATTCCCTCAAGTGAAAGCTAAGAAATCTTTGACGAAAAATTTGATTTATAGTAAAAAATCAAAGTATTGGCAAACAGGAAGTGGATGTCCAACAAACTTGAAAATTGCTAACAAAATGCAACTCATCATTTCAAAACTTCAGACCAAATTTCAAATCATTCCGTCCAGTAGAAGCCAAGAAATCTGTGACAGAAAATTTGATTTATAGTAAAAAATCAAAGTGTCGGCAAACAGGAAGTGGATGTCCGACAAACTTGAAAATTGCTTACACAATACAACTCATCATTTCCAAGCTTTAGACCAAATTTCAAATCATTCCCTCCAATAGGAGCCAAGAAATCTGTGAATGAAATAATAACAGACAGATGGACAGACAGACAAAGTGAAAACTATAGGGCACCCGCATCTGAATGCGGGGCCCTAATTATCATAATCAGTCATATAATGAATGTACAATGGTTTCTAAAATTCATCAGATATTGAATCAGGTGGTTAAGTTTCCAAATTACATGTAGTATCTACAATTAAAAAACATCCATTTTATGTTTGAACGTTTCTGACAACACACTTACCATGGTGTCCAAAACAGAACTGCAGTGGCAAATTGTTTATTGTGTGTAGAAAGGAATGGTTTGTATTCACCATCAAATATATCTAACAAACTACATGATGGCGGAGGTACTCGTTTTTTCAATAGTCCTTGGTTAGCTAACTTTTTAGCAGCATGTCTTTCATATGCCAGTGAATCAGAAAATTTACAGCATCCTTGATTTGGCCATCTAAAAAATAACAAATATATATGGTGATTGCAAAGGATGTATGGCAACTTTATTTTAGATAATGCAATATAATATAATCACAGACATTCATATGAAAGTTTTTGACAAATGATAAGAAAAACAATATTTTCTTTAATTCATATATACATGTAATTAAACTTTATATTGCGTCTCCATTAACACATGCATAAACAATGAAAAGATATGGAGTAAATGCACATCAGAAGAAGTCTCTACAAATAACGGTTAAAATAAGCAATGGAACAATGCTTTCATTGTTGTTCTTTATCTTGAAGTCACCATATGGCCTTCAACAACGAGTTATGCTTATACCTCATAGTAATATCAAGACCATCCATAGCACCGGTACGAGCAGAAAAAGGATATGGAGTAAATGCACATCAGACTCAGACGAAGTCTCTAAAATATCAGTTAAAGCAAGCAATGGAACAATGCTTTTATTGTTGTTCTTTATCTTGAAGTCACCATATGGCCTTCAACAATGAGCTACGCTCATACCTCATAGTAATATCAAGACCGTCCATAGCACCGGTATGAGCAGAATTCACCACTAGATATTGAGCAATGCTAAAACCATGTCCTTTTTACCCCATGGATGTGGGATCATCAACAAAAATAAAATTTACTAGTAAAATGTTCTGATAGTACTGATTTGAACTCACTAAAAACAAGTCTATGTGTGTGTGGCTTGTGTGTCCAAATATTCTTACAGTATAAGCCAATCTTACAATTTACTAATTCATGACTGACTGACATGTATATCATACTGACAACAAATCATGGTGAATGTGGTTAGTATGAGAAAGGATTCCTACAGTAATAGCAAATCTATGAATTCATGCTTTACAAATTGCTTACCATTCACATTCCTTTTATTGCAACTACTTTTATAATAGGTATATGGAAAATATACTTACTTGGCTCCTTCAATGTGAACAGAATGATAACAGTAGAAACTAAAAGGTTGGAAATTTTCTGACAATAGTTCTACAACATTTGAATCTTCACTAGTAGATTGTGGTTTCTCTGTCATAGATATCATTGACAGTCTGTAAACTGGCTGATCTACTCCAAGCTGTAAATTAAATTAAAACTAGAAGTGGGAGCAGTCGCAAACGACAGCTAATCCCCTCGCCCGCTGTCAAGAAATAATAACCCTAACATAATCTAAAGATGTATGAATGTCGAAGGTACATCCACTGATCAGTAAGATCATTGATGTGCAACTTGTAGTAGCTCAGATATAAACATTAATGGAAACTTTAACCAAAGTCAGTCAAGTGTAAAATGTAGGTCAAAAAGATCCAATTATCATCTGAGGCTGCAAGACTCTCGGAAGATGCATCCACTGACCACAGATGATTGATGTCGCACATAGGGTATTTCATACATGAACATTAACNCAAACTTTAACCTGAGTCATTGAAACATAAATGTAGGTCAGGGTGACCCAATTATCATCTGAAGCAGCATCACTCTCCAAGATGCATCCACTGACCATAGATGATTGATGTGCAACATGTAGTATCACAGATATGAACCTTAACACAAACTTTATCCTGAGTCATTGAAGCATAACATGTAGGTCAGAATGACCTTTTTATCATCTGAAGCAGCATCACTCTCCATGACGCATTCACTGACCAAAGATGATTGATGTGCCACACATAGTATCTCAGATATGAACCTTAACGCAAACTTTAACCTGAGTCATTGAAGCGTAAAATGTAGGTCAGAGTGACCCAATTATCATCTGAAGCAGCATCACTCTCCAAGACGTATCTACTGACCAAAGATGATTGATGTGCCACACATAGCATCTCAGATATGAACCTTAACGCAAACTTTAACCTGAGTCATTGAAGCGTAAAATGTAGGTCAGAGTGACCAAAGTATCATCTTAAGCAGCATCACTCTCCAAGACGCATCCACTGACCAAAAATAATTGATGTGCCACATGTAGTATCTCAGATATGAACCTTAACACAAACTTTAACCTGAGTCATTGAAGCATGAAATGTAGGTCAGAGTGACAAAATTATCATCTGAAGCAGCATCACTCTCCAAGACGCATCCACTGACCAAAGATGATTGATATGCCACATGTAGTTTCTCAGATATGAACCTTAACGCAAACTTTAACCTGAGGTGGGACGAAGGGACGGACACTCGGACGGACGGGCGAGATGCTATATCCCCTCCTCAACTCCGTTGGGTGAAGGGATAATAACTTTATTACATATTCATTTATATAAAATAATCATATCAACAAAATACATAATTGTATGCTTATAAAATTTCTTTCCATGAAATAGCTTGCCAATGCTAAGGGAGGTTCGCTCCTCATGTTTTTGGATTTCTGTCAGATTTTCGGAATTCTCAGGTTTTATCCATTTAAAAGCATTATAATTTTTTGCTCATTGACCCCCTTATTTTTTCCAATAATTTCATTTTATACATCTGTATGAGCATTCTGTAAAAATTTAATCAAATTCTATTTATTCTGTCACATTCATTTGTGGTCAAACCTTGCTAATGGTAATCCTATGAAAAATCTGAGGAGTTCAGTTTCCCGCCAAATTTTCGATCACTTATAACTCAAAAACGAGATCATCAATTTCTTTCACTTAAATTATTTCTTTTTTAATTTTCTAACAAAAACTTACATTTATTTGAAATCCTATTTATTATCATATTGAGTAGCCAACCCCCTTAAGAATGAAATTGCACTCATTTTTATGATAACTAAAAGATACAGATGATTCAAATATAATATGCTGCACCAAGTGTGCAAAATAGACCCATTCACAATTACATAAAACTTTTGAAAACATTGGGCAACAGTGTTTGATTAAAAGCTCCTTAAGATAAAACCATAAACCAAATGCCAAATCAGTATACTGAGGCTTTACAAAGAAAAAATGTGGCAAATTAAAAGTTTATGTACAGACTTAGGGTTTATAAAAACAAATTCTTCTAATGACAGTTGCATAAAAAATACAATGAAATAATTATGACAAAACAAAGTTACCTTTACAGTGAAATTATACATATGATTCTCTTTCAAGGGAGATAAATTCCTAGCTGGATAAGAAATTTAACCTTTCAATACGGTCACTCTTCATAATAGGAATTACAGCTACAGCACAAAAAATAACAAGATGGGAGCAGTCGGAAACGACAGATAATCCCCTCGCCTATAGTAATTAAATTTCCAAATTCAGTAAAAATTTCAAAATATTCTCAAAAGCAGCATCCCTCTCCATGAGGCATCCACTTACCTAAGATGAATGATGTAGTATCTCAGATATGAACCTTTACACTGACTATAACCTGAGTCATTGAAGCATAAAATGTAGGTAAAGGTGACCCAATTTTCATCTGAAGCAACATCACTCTCCAGACACATCCACTGACCAAATATTATTGATGTGCTACATGTAGTTTCTCAGATATAAACCTTAACGCAAACTTTAACCCGAGTCAGTGAAGCATAAAATATACGTCAGGGAGACCCAATTATCATCTGAAGCAGCATCACTCTCCAAGACGCATCCACCGACCAAAGATGATTGATGTGCCACATGTTGTTTCTCAAATATGAACCTTAATGCAAATTTTAACCTGAGTCATTGAAGTGTAAAATGTAGGTCAGAGTGACCCATTTATCATCTGAAGCAGCATGACTCTCCAAGACACATCCACTGACCAAAGATGATTGATGTGCTACATGTAGTTTCTCAGATATGATCCTTAACAGAAACTTTAACCTGAGTCATTGAAGCGTAAAATTTAGGTCAGAGTGACCCAATTATCATCTGAAACAGCATCACTCTCCCAGACGCATCCACTGACCAAAGATGATTGATGTTCCACATGAAGTTTCTCAGATATGAACCTTAACACAAACTTTAACCTGAGGTGGGAAGAACGGACGGATACTCGGACGGACAGACGGGCGAGATGCTATATCCCCTCCCCAACTCCGGTTGGCGAGGGGATAAAAATATAGAGTAAGAAATGAAATTATAGCTGTTTAAATAAAATTCACCTTTATCCTGACAGTTTTGATTCCTTCATGCATAGCACTACCATATTGTTTGCCATCTATCAGCACTTTGTATCCAGTCACCACCATTTCTGGTTTTGTCTGAGGGCAAGACCAACTTACATGTGCCTCTAACTGACCTGAAAATATATTGTAAGTCATAAGTACTGCATTAGTAATTAGTTCAATATAGGGAAGGTATTTATTTACTAATTCATTGGTTTAATTTTTTAACCATAGACTTCAAGTATTTAATCAATATTCAGATATGTAATCCATATAAATGTATTTCTTCTGTCACATGTTTTTTTTCTCTCCATACTATGTATTTTGGTTCAAAGATGGGCTTCTCATGATATACAAATTGCAATAGTTCATATCACCAGTAAGGTAACTTCTAAAATTGATAAAACTCTCAAAGATTGCCTGCATGCTTACCTGTGAAATGTTCTAATACAGAGAAACATTGTTCTAAGTACTCCTCCACTCTTGACAGGGTATGGGCACCTTCTATAACATCTCTGTTCTTCTCAGCACGGATAGGATTTGTCAGAGCACCAATTTCTTTTAATTTATGACCAACTTTTCTTATTAACCTGCAAAAATAAATATTGGAATGAATACTGAGTTTAGCTTTAAAGTAAACAAAATCTAACAAATCCGTCAAACATCCACATTTTTTGTGGGAAATATTTGAACTTCAATCATTTTAAAAAAGATATAGGAAACCGACGTCTAATTGTTATTTACTCCTTTTCTTCTTGTTATATTATTACAGTACTGATGTTAATCCATGACTTTCATGAACCATTTCTGCAGCTACTCTCTGGCTATCTGCCTTATGATGAATTCTTTTAAAAGAATCTCTTATATTGACTAGTCTTACCTATCTCGTATATTGACTAGATCTCATGTGAGGTTCTTGCCTATCTCGTATATTGACTAGATCTCATGTGAGGTTCTAACCTATCTCTTATATTGACTAGATCTCATGTGAGGTTCTTGCCTATCTCGTATATTGACT
>MJUU01013008.1:42381-80299 GCA_002080025.1 Modiolus philippinarum | reverse complement strand
ATAATCCGTCTTTTCTCGAAGATTCTCTATATTTGCTACATTAGCATCTGGTAAAACATCGACACTGACATGATGGGGTTCACTGGTGTTTAGGGAAACAGCATCAATACGGATTCCTGAAACAGAATTCAACAGAAATTAAGTAAATAGGTATTTCAATTTGTACAAAACTGGTTAACATAAAGTTCTTTGAAGATAGGATTAAATTCACATACAATGGGCAAATGGTTTCTTAAATAGCGTACTTAATAAATGTACAAATGTTACAGCCTTATACATGCATTTGCTTTGCTTACTTACATATTAACAGATTTGCACTATAGATTTGCTGTGTACTACTCCTAGTATCACATTTTAAAGCATTTAGACTTCATATACTGCATTTGCATAGTATAGATACCTACATCCCAAGTTGACACATGTGTTAATTAGATAAAACAACCATTTCACTCATTAGTAACTTCTACTCCATTCTTTTTTTAGTTGATAGCATGCAAGTTTTGTTCACCAATAACTTCTACTCAATGTTCTCTTGGTTGATCCCATGCTAATTTTACTCACCAATAACTTTTACTCCATGTTCTCTTGGTTGATCCTATGCCAATTTTACTCACCTATAACTTCTACTCCATGTTCTCTTGGCTGATCCCATGCTAATTTGATACCAGAACATGTTGTGGTTAGAACACCAAGGTTACTAGGTGGATCAGGTGGTCTGGCAGTTTTTATTGTCAGCGGTTCTGCTTTTGAAGCAATAATGAAGGCATTCATTGTGGCATGTTTTCCTTTACTACTCTCTGTTAATAAAATAAAATCAAGTGAAAATGTATCAACCTGTACTACTACTGCAAACATTCTAACAAAAGGTCCAAACAGAATTTAAATTTCTAGTATCTAAATCTTGACAAGAACAAGAAGTAACCAAAAATACAAGAACTGGGACTCCTAAAAAGTTTTGGCGGGAAATATGGCCAAAGTGTCAATCTTTAATTCATTTCTATGAAGCTGATTTTAGTATCATTATAAAAATTCCTGATGTTTCAGTTGCTTGTAAAACACTTCAAAATATTTTTGCTTTTGGTATTCATATAGTTCTTGTTTCAGCTGGACTAAAAACCTATTCTTCAGTTTATTAAAATGCAAAGTAATGTTCAACGATTTATCTTTGCATTACTGATTTGGTAGAATTGTAGCACAATAGTCATGAAATTGTTTTAAGCTAAAAGTTATTGTGCAGAAAGAGAATAAGTGAGGGTGGTGATATATCGAGGGAATAAATTGCTTAGAAACTATGTAACTTTTTGAAAAATGAGCTTTGAAAATGGTTGGCAATAAGTGAGGGATCGCCATCAAAGGGGGCAATAGAACGAGGGAGCACCGTACATATAAGTTTTCACTAAAGCTTGTACTTTTACAATGTTAAACCTTCTCAAATGTAGAAAGAAACATGACTACCAGCAATTTCCAAACTATCAATAGTGTTACCTGAATGCAGTATATAGTTACATACCTTCGTCTACATCTTTGTATTTCTCCATTTTCCTGGCTTCCACAACAACAGTATAAGATGTTGATGGTCGTAAATTTGTTATTAACAAGTGATCATCTGTAAATAAAGTTACAATAATACAATCCTCTCTCCTCCCTTTTGTGGTATTATATAACTTTATCATTAAATTTATCTTCATATAATATAGCCATTCTGAACCATAATATGTTATCTAGACTAATAATCTTAAATAGGTATTGGAGTACTAAAATAGGATTACAAAAATTGTCAATTATACACACACACTAAAACATAATCAACCCTGCTTTTTTCAACAGAAACTAGTGTTTTTAATGTTTAACTTGATCTCATTAAACCATGTTTGTTGCCATTAACATTGTTTGATAGTGGACTTTCCAACCTCTTGTTTCAAATGTCTCTGCTCTAAGTGATGGCGGTTTTCTAGGAAAGTGGTAGAAAGCTGAAGTAAACATATATTTTTTGTGAACACCATTTACCATTAAGAATTTTGGGTTTTCTCTGGAATACATGGGCAAGAATGAGGAAAGGGAGAAAGTAGGTCTGACAAGTCAACCAGATTTTCCTGAGGTAAACCTTTTTTACCAAAGTTGCTTTTGATTTTGTGTTTACAGTAAAACATCCTTTTGCATAATGAATTATAGAAATCAAATTTATCTTTTATGCAAATAACATTTCACAATCTAAGATTATATAAATAGTATATAGAGGGTGACAGAGCAAATTGTTACCCAAAAAAACATTATCACCGATGTGGAGAGAAATCTGCTCTGTCACCCTCCCAGCTATATGTTTTTTATTTTATATACTGAATATTTTTTAATTTCAATCTCTATTGAAAATCATTAAACCATGTACAATGTTACTCTCTGCTCACTGATGCATGAACAATGTCACCCTCTATGCATCAGTAAGCAGAGAATAACACTGTCCATGCTTCAATGATTCCCTGTGTTAGAACAAATACTTCTTAACCAATAAGAAGACAGGAAATTCACATGAAGTTTTCACTCATATGTTTTAAAAAATATTAAATGTATTATTGATTGACCACAATCTACAGTTCAAACTTACCTGAGGTACTGTCACTGTTAATTTCATCTTCAGGTCTGTCTCCAGGCCACCAAGTTACCTGGTAATTTTCTGGTCTAATAAAATGACTTCTTGGTTCATCATCTAACGACCAAATACAATATATAGAGTTATTTCATCTTTATGACTTACACTACACAGGTTGAAGAGAAAGTTCACTAAATCAGACAGCACATTTTAAAACTTCATGCTTAAAGACAAATTAGACTCATCATGCTATTAATGGACTGACTTTATATCATCTGTATTAGTTCCATAGAAAAAATAAAATTCATGCTATTAAAAGTAAATAACTCAAGCCATGCATAAACTTTTGTCCTTTTCCTCTTAAGAGGGAGATTCATCTTTTTCAACAAAATGCCAATAATTATTTATCGCCTGTGTTTACTGTTTACTAACGGCCTAATTAAAAGTAAACATATAATACAAAAGTAATGAAATTTACACCATTAAGTCTGAATTATTTTATTGATTACACAAACAATGGTATGAAAAATTAATTTCTGAGAAAACTTCATTTTTTAGACAAGCAATTTTAATACTGTTATATCTTAATTTGTTCAGTTTGCTAAGAGATTGGAACACAATTATTTATTATCAATGGTGTGTATTGATTTATGTACTGAATTGCTTAAATGTCACATAATTCAGAATACACAGGGCACGTACGAACCATCCAAGTCAGAAAAGCATCTAAATTCGGATATTTAACAAAAGATCACTTATACAAAGATTTTCATTAGTCGATTTGTAAAAAATTGAGCAATTAAATAAATTATACATTTTTCTTCCACAATCATTCATTCAGATTAATTAATTAATTTTTTAAACTATTTAGGCATAAACCAAGGGAGATTATAAAGACAAGCAGGACCAAATACGTTATGGCAGTAACCATGGCAACAAGAGCAACATAAAAAGGGGTTATAATGTAAATGTATGTATTTGTGTGTATGTTTTCAGAAAATGAATACAAAGCATTCTTTGTTTAAACATACATCAAAAACATAAATGTTAGAATAGTATTTGATCAAAATATTTGCACTATGACGTCACAAAAATTAATGTTAATAAGCAAGTTATAATTAGAATTACTGACCTAGTAGTGCTATCTATGTATGATGCAGATTTATTTCAAATCAAAATAAATAAATTAATTTTAATACAAACCAGCACATTTATCAAAACATCAAAAGCATGTTACAAATTAAATTAATTGGCAGTTTGGTTACACCAGCAGTTTACATAATTTTGTTAAAATAGTCAACTAAAGCCAAATTCCAATGAGGTATCAATCTTCACCCAAAAGCAAATTGAAAATTATTAGAAATCTCCAACAAAACAAAAAAACCAATGCCCAGTATAACCTGGAACCAATATATTTGTGCCATCTATTTCCTCCGTAGGCAAGTCAGGTATTGGTATTCCTAAAGTATAAATAACAAGGGCAATAACTCTTTGCTAAACCATTGGGTTTTTTTTATACCATGACTAAACCATACACTAAATGTTTATTAGGTATTTCTTTATTAATTGCTTAAATGATATGAATGAACTAACATATTCAAGAGGGTCAAAGTCAACTCAAGCACACCCATTTTGGACCATAATGCTGACTCCTTAGACTCTTGAAATAACTGGATTATTTTGTTCCCAAATAAATTGCAATACAAAGATAAATTACTGTGGAAGTACTTTTATTCGTGGACATCAATTTTCGTGGTTTTCATAAATTTCACTATTCCGTAGGTATTAAAATTCGTGGTTTCAAATTCCATACATTAAAACTCTATGGGAAAAGCGCATTTCGTTGGGCACTTAATTTCGTGGTTAAAGCAAACCACGAAATCCACGAAAATTGGAACCCAACGAACAATAGTACTTTCACAGTATTTATTTTTGGGTACAGACCCTTTAGCTATAACATATTGATCTTCTAGTGTATTCTATGTGCACTTTTAGTAATTCATTATATAAACATAAGATGAATAACCTACAGCAATAATTGTCCCCTACTGATTGACAAAACCTAAAATTTTAGTCCCTGCAATCTTCATCAGTAGGTTTCAGCTTATTTCATATAAGTTATATAATAAATATTAAACCAAACTGAACTTCAACTTCCATGACAAATTCCTTTTCCATAACCTAAGAGAAACAATTTCTATAGACTTTGTGTTGTGGTAACTGTCAGGGATTTAAATGTAACTGCATATATTTTCCTTTCACAAAAATTAATAAAAAAAAATTATTGAAAAGAGGAGAGATTTGTCAACTTTAAACCTCTGGATTTGAAAGGCACTTTATTTCCCTTCTTTGTCCCGTTATTTTACATATAATACAAAATAGAATTGCCATATATATATAAAACATAATTAATCTTCTTAAAGATACACATACATCTTATAACTAAGCTGACATTGAGAATAAATTTTTACAATGTTAAGTAAAACATACTGGGCCCATTGAAATTACTTAACAAAGTTTTGTTTTCAAATCAATTTTTCATTTAAATCCACCCATCCACTGCACAATTCTACAAAGATGATACAAAACATTGAACTAACAAGTGTTGACCCTAATTGATGTCTCGCCCGTCCCTGCTTGGTTGCTAAAGTAATGTGAAAACTCAAAATGACTTACATCAGAAATACTTAACATGTTCACTAGACTGTGAAATTGGGTCACTGACAAAAGCAATATAAGAGACTGTCATTGACCTACCACTAATAGATACTGAAAAACCAAACATGTTCACTAGACTGTGAAAATGAGGTCAAGGGCAAGGTCAAGCCAAATAGCAGGCTGTAATGTTCCATCTCAGACCAACCTACAAACCTACATACCAAAATTTATTGACCTACCATTAAAAGAAAATGTTAAACTTAACATGATCACTGGACCATGAAATTAAGGTCACACACGTATTTGGCAGACTGTCATGTACTACCCAAGACCAACCCACATACAGAATATAATTGACCTACCACTAGTAGATGCTAGGAAAACTTAACATGCTCACTGGACCGTGAAATTGAGGCCGCACATAAAAATCATAAAACAGCATCATGTACCTCTCGAGACCAACCTACATACCAAATATCAATGATGTACCTTAAATACTTACTGAGAAAATGATCTAATAAGAAAAACTTAACATGATCACTAGACCATGAAATTTAGGCCATGGACAAAAAACATAGAACAGATTGTCATATACTATCCAAGACCAACCTATAAACCACATATCATTAGCCTACCACTAATAGTTACCAAGAAATTAAACTAATCACAAAAACTTAACATGTTCATTGGACCATGAAATTGAGGTCACGGACAAAAGTCATACAGCAGACTGTCATGTACTACCCAAGACCAACCTATATACCAAATATCATTGACCTACCACTTACAGTTACTGAGAAAATGATCTAATCACTTAAACTTAACTTAAAATTGAGGTCAAGGACAAAAGCCATATGACAGACTGTTATGTACTAGCAAAGACCAACCTACATACCATATATAGCATTGACCTAAAACTAATTCTGACTTAGAAACTAAACTAATAAAAAAACATAACATGTTCATTGGACTGTGAAATTGAGGTCACAGATAAAGCCATATAGCAGACTGTCATGTACTACTCAAGACCAACCTGTATACCAAATATCATTGACCTACCACTTATAGTTTCTGAGAAAATGACCTAATCAAAAAAACTTAACACAAAGTTTATGCTGCCGCTGTCGCCGCAGTCGGCTGCCGCCGCTGCCATACTTTGTATGCATATGTCTTGCTTTCCGCACCTTTCATCACGGGTAAGACAAAAACTAAAGGATGACAGCCCCATGTAAAATATTTGTGTCTGTAAGAGACATATGATGTCACCTCTAAACATAGGCAATTTTAATTGTGTGGACAGAAGAGCAGACGACTGGACCAATGGAGGGAAAAAGGAAAAACATTATCCCCTCAACTTTTCATAGCATAAACAAAAAAATTCAAATCCTACCATTTAATGACAGCTACAGTAACATCCAAATATTATATTGAAAGAATTCACTTCTGATATACATTTACAAAATAAGAAACTGTTGAACTTACTTTGTTTTGCAGGGAAAAACAAGAGAAACTGGCAAATTATTGATTTGTTTCCTCACAGTTTACACAGGAAAGTTTGTACTTGAGTAATTTCTTTCAATAGACTTTCTTAATAAAAACTAAAAGTTTCAAAAATCAATTATTATCCAAGTAAAATTAACTACGAATTATGGATTTTAAAAACACAACTGAGCTCTTGATGTTTTTTAGGTATTTTGACTTTGGAAATATCCATTTAAGATATGTCAAAACCTTTGTGTAAAATTAAAACAGATTTTCCTGTGAAGATTTTTTATATAAAGGTCCTACGATTTTGAATTCTTGTTAAACGATGTGTAAATATTAAAAGGAGAACAAATTATTCTTTGTACCAATAAATATATCCTAACAACTGCTTAAATAAATAGTAATGTAGATTTGGTTTTTATTTCATTTAAAAACGAGTCATTATTTGTTCAACTGTATTTAAGCAAACTTGTTTTTTTTTATATTATAAAAACAAGTTCCAATTTGTAATACATTATTTTAGTAAAAGTTTTAATAGATTTTAAATAATATTATCGAGTAAAATATTAAGACAATAAAGAAAGTAAACAAAACTTTATTGAACCAGACAGAATATTATAAATTTGACAGACTTTATTACAGTTTAACAATCTATAAGATAAAGTTTAATCCTTAAATTGTTCACACTACCGGCAAATCTACTGTTAAATTTAATATTCCCAACTCATAATCAATATAAAATATCTGATATACCAAGACTTGCTTATACTGGTTGTCAACAAATAAACAACAAAATATTCCAAAGTTTTCATAGGATACCATATTACCAATAAATGGTAAAAGCAAATTGATTTCAATTCTTTAATTTTAGGAAATGTGCTTAAACATTTTCATTTGTAATTTTTCAGATTTCTGTCTGTATACTTGTATAATTTTTAGATTTCAAAATATCTGTTTGGTCCCTAAACAGCAAAAATACGCAAATCTTCCTAATGTCATGAATTTCTGCTCCAGTTGATATCGATTTTTCTGTTCAAATACATTCGACAAACATTGTTCTCAAAAATAATTTCAAGACTAGCATGATCAAAACAAGGCATAAATCAGTTCCATGGGAAGGTAAATAAATATTTCATTCAAATCTCCAATCATGGCATATATTGCTTCTAATATCTCCAATCATGGCATATACTGCTTCTAATTTCTCCAATCAAGGACTTTTCAGGAAATCATAAGAAAAAAAATATATCAAACCAACCTCTCCCTGGTTACATGATAAAAAGTAAGATTTTACCTGTCTTTTGTCATTAAGTCCAAATAGAAATATGAAAGTGGAAAACTGTAACAAATCCAATCTAGTAAGGTATAGATCGTACAGTCATTTTTTTATTGGAGCCGGGATAAATTTTCACTGATGATTGAATTTAATGACTTGTACCGAGTACCGTAACTAAAATGTATAACATATGTGCAGTCGTACAACTCCCGTAGGTATCACAGGACAACAAAAAACCTGTCAGAATTACACATTATTAAATTTAAAGTATTTTTCAATGCTACCATTAGGACAATTTAACATTTATTCAATTATAATGCCATCATATTTAAATTATGAAAACGTCTTCACAACATGTATGGTATATCACTCACAAAAGCTTGTGTAAATACCAATCGGTGCTCGACAATGTCAATAGATATATATTATATCCCCATACTAACATAACTACCAATTTAAGTACAGTAGGTAGCAGATCTACAATTTATGATATTTAACACTTTACATAAAGTCATATTGTCTGATACGAGGTGATATAATCTCCTATAAATGAATTAAAGACACGATACCAGAAACTTGATACTGTTACTACGATTTTGCTTTTTATCACGTACGCTTTTGATAAATCAATTTTTTGTTCAAAATCTGATAACTCATTTTTCTGCTTAATTATTGCAATTTTACAGTCTTTATAAGTATGATAAAAAATTTTTTTTCTTACTTATTTAAAACGGCAAACTTCTCAATCATCAAGATCTTTCCGATTATCCATAAAGTAAACAAAAGATTTGTTACACTTAAATATACTTCAGTAAATACTAGTAAGATTTTACGATATTTAACAATACGAAATCAAGATGTATGATTGACTATAAAAAGGTATTGTTTACTAAACTCAACACTTTTGTAGAAATTATAATATCTGTTCATCAACTTCATGCTGAAGTATGGTAAGCAACCCTGTTTTATAGTGCTTACAAATGTTTGCTAAGTCAATGCTTGATCTGCTGCTTAAAACACTTATATGTGACCAAGTTTTTGCTGTTTTCCACGACAAACATAACATGACAATTCATTTACTAGACACACATCCTATGTATTTTCTCATATTATACCAATTATTATGTGAATTTCCATATTTAATATGAATTACATTGTTAATTTTGTAATTGTTTGACATTTTCATGGAAACAAGAGTCATCTTGAAATATCTAAGAACTTCATATCATAGCTGTCAAGGGGGTTTGGATTCCAAGAGTGAGACAAAGGGTGTATTGGGGAATAATCACATTTTTTTCAGAGACGCAACGTGGTGCATTCTGAGACCATTTCAAATAGTAATAGCAAGGAAATTTAAACCAAATTTTTCATTAAAAGGGGAATTAAGATATAAAATTAGTTTTCATATCTGTGATTTTAATTTTACTTCAAGGTATTTTGTAGAAAATAAACCAGTATGATGAATTCAAAATACCGAAGTTACTGTTAATTTATTGTCTGCATATGGGCATTTCGACAACTTATGAGAGAATGTGCAGAGTAATCTTTTATTTATGGTTTTTCTCATCACGAAAAGGCCGTTTTTCTACTTGAAATCTATTTTTCTTAAAAAATTTTAAAAAGCGTGACATTGAAAGGAGTGAGCGTGAGAGTGTGATTTAGTGTTGGAAAGCGTGAACCTCACGCCTTAAGCGTGAGACTTGACAGGTCTGTCATATGTAACTAAATAGTAATATATGCCCTATAAATTATGCAGAATCATATACAGGTTGATGGTATGATATCTCACAAATATTCATAGGATCTGATTTACAATATATTAATAAAATCAAATTTTTAATATGAAACAATGTAAAGGGTATTTAATTTGTATACCTTGCACAATACCATAACAATAGAATTTCAATATTTTGTAAAACTTTTAACTTTGATATCTGTATAATTTGGAAAAAAAGAAATAAAACAAGAGGCTCTCAAGAGCCTGTATCGCTCACCTGGACCATGGCCAATACATAACTTCAAATCAACTTATATGTTAAAGGGTCTCATTTTCAAACTATGTAACTAAACATTTATGTTATAATATTGATCCAACTTTAATTTAACTATTTTCCCTATTGCATGCCATCTTGGATAAGGGATGGATCTGCAGGTCACAATTTTAAAGAAAATTAAGTATTGTGCCAAAGTTTATTTCCAACTGGCCAAATGGTTTTAAAGAAGAAGATCTTTGAACGTACTCCTATATTAAACTTTGTTTCCCACTGGCAGCCAAAATTTGCATAAGGTGCAGACTTGAAGGACATCTGTTTTGAAGGGGACCATCTAAGATACATTGTGACTAGCCAAGTTGTTTCAGATAAAAAATTCTTTGTATGCTCTTTCCATACAGTCGAGTAATCAATTAAGTTCCCTGCAGATGGCCATGTTGGATGACATTCAGGCATAAAAGTCACAATACATATACATATTATAGTCAGCACCTCATAAGCATCATTAATGCCAAGTTTCGTTCAAATCCATTCAGATTAATTTCATCAACTGCTCACTAAAGTGTTTATTTACTGATACTTTTGACATTAAGCTGTCTATGAAGCTAATAAACTACTTTCAACATACATGTCAGCAGAGTTCATAGTGATTTGCTACTAAAGTCACAGTAATATACACAATATGTTTATATAGGAATATCATTATGACATGAAAGAAGGTAAAGATTAAGAAAGTATTTTTGCAAAAAATTGCAGAAATTTACACAAAAACACTGTTTTTGCTCTTAATTATGGAAGAAATAATTTTTTAAATGAAGTGATAGTAGTGAATTTCTCTAAAGCTTAAAAGAGAAAAGTTAACTAAAGAAGATTTGAACAAAGAACTTAAAGGGAAATAACCCATAACCATATGGCATTGGGAAAAAAACGGTGAAAAACGGCCAATAAATCATACACAGGCCTTTGGATTTTCTTCAAAATTTCAGAGTATGTAGATCTTGATATGCTGAACATTTTTTTAATTTACACTTCACCTCTATCTGTTACAGTTTTTGAAATAAAAAATAAAAAATGCACAAATTTTGAAAAATTTACGGAAAACGGGCTATAACTCTCAAACAGGTTTTCCAATTTTCTTCAAAATTGCAGAGCAGATAGATCTCGGCATTCTGAACAATTTTAACCCATGTCAGATTTTTGATATCTGCATCGGTTTTTGAGTTATTGGCTAAAAACACCAATTTACCCCTAGGTTCTATTTTTAGCACCAGCTGCCATGTTTTTCATCGGATCATAATAAAATGAGGATCGTTTGTACAGGACATGTCAGAGATGATTACTATAAAGTTTCAAAGCAATCCCTCCAGTAGTTTCAGAGGAGAAGATTTTTAAAAGTGAGCTAACGATGGACGGGCAGACGGACGACGGACGACAGACAGACGACAGACGCAAAGTGATGGCAAAAGCTCACCCTGGCATAGCCAGGTGAGCTAAAAATGGTGAAACTTAATTATCCATAAATGCAGATCCATGAAAATTATGAAAATTGAAATTTTGAACCCTTTGACCCTAACAACTCGGAAACGGAAAGATATGCACAAAATCTGTTGATATACTACTGAAAGCTTAAGACAGGAGGAATATAAAGAAAAAAATCCCATCGAAATCAGATAAAAAATAAAAATTTTATGTAATCTGCACATTTGCAATTTCGACCCTTTTGGCCCCTCATAGCTCTGAAAGGAAATATGTGATCAAATATCTAATAGTTTAGCACCATATTAATTTTTCATAGGGAATCTATATAAAAAAAAACTGCATCAAAATCGGACTATAAATAAAAAATAATAATTTTTGTGATTTGCCCCTTTTGGGCCCCATTTATCTCATGAACGGTACATATGACGTGAAATCCGTTGACATATCACTGACCGGAAATTTCTTCAGGAGCACATTGAAAGAATTCCCATCAAAATCTGATGAATAATAAAAATTCTACAGCCAATTATGTGAATACACCCAATTTTGCCCTCCTGGCCTCTTTTTTAAAAAAGGGAGGGCCACAAAATCCAAAACCACTCAAAATCTATCTTTTGTGCCAAGGAACATTGTGTTAAAATTTCATAAGGACTGATCAACTGAAACTTAAGTTATTGACCTAAAACAAAAGTGTCTACAGACGACGACAACGACAATGACAGCACCATACTATTATACGACCTCAAATTTTTTGCGGTCCTATAAAAAAATCATAAACTCTACGGAAATTTCACTCCAACACTTTAAATAAACTTCACACAAGAATTAAAATGAAAAACATGTTTCTCTCAAAGAGCTTTATTTCAAAATATCTAACAGGTACCCTTTGAATTATTTCTTTGCATAAATGTACAAGTCCAAAAAATTATTGCAGAAAGAATCAAAGAAAATCTAAATATTGAATTATCTCCCCTTCCTGGCTTTGGACAATAATTATATTAATTCATGCACATGTCCATATACAATGTAGTATCATTCCCTTGTGTAAAGATTCATTAAAATCCTTCCAGTGTTTCAAGTGGAGTGAGCTTACGGGGTTATCTGTGCAGATCGCATCAATGCAAAGTCAGAGTCGAATTATCTCCCTTTCCTGGTTTCGGACAATAATTATATTCCTTTATGCACAACTCCATATAGTATCCTTCCTTTGTGTAAAATTTCATCAGTGGTTTAAGTGGAGTTGCACTTACAAGAAGTGTGGACAGACAGACAGACAGACGGACGGATGGACAGACAGGGTGATTCTTATATACCCCCTAAACCTCCTTTGCGGGGGTATAAAACATCAAAGTAAATTTTCTTACTTAACAAGGGAAAATACAATAGAAAAGCAAATTACAGACATGGTAAAATTTTTAAAATCTTGAACCAAAATGAACGTATCCCTGACATTTTCATGAGAACATTACATACCAGTTATGAAGTATCTAACCCTTAAAAAATACAAGATGCGTTTGTGAAACACTACATATGCCCCCAGCACCAATTTTATTAGTTTAATAAATTTGATAACGGAATCTTAATAATTGGTTAGAGTTATCTTTCTTTAAATACAAAATATAGGAAAATAGAATTTTAAATTTTGACCTCTGTGACCTTGACCTTTGACCTGACCTAATTTTTTGGGGCATATTATGTTCATCTTGACTAGACCTATACACCTGCAAAGTATGATAAATCTATCTTTAATAGTTCAAAAGTTATAGCCAAGATTAAAGTTTTGGAGGCAGGGACAGACAGACACACAGGACAAAAACAATATGCCCCTGTTACTGGATCTGGGGGCATAATAACTCTAACAGACAAAAAAAAATGCCTTCATGGTCATATCAAGTTTAAAATGTTTTCAAATATGGTACCTCAAGAAAAACTCTAATTATAAGCATGTAACATACAACCCATGAACGTCTTAGCACTACAGGACTACCTTTTAGAAGTAAGGATAAAGCTTTCTCTGAAGTTGACGCATACATTATGAGATCACACAAGTAAGGTCTTTGTATGATTTTAGTAAATTAAAATTTAGAATAAAACTGGGAAAAGACTTTGTAAAATTTATACACATAGATCAAATTCAAATTATAAAAATACTGAAAATCTTAATACAAAATGTTTGAGTCAATTTGCTCCATCTAAAACTGCACCTCTGGTAATAGTATTTTCGTATAATTAAGTATGCTAAATAAAATAATATATAACACCAAAATAAATGTGTCAGAAGTCTTCTTATTTGAAAAACAAAATTATCTCTCACAGAAGAAAATCACTGTTAAATATACATTGTATCAAGATTATTTCAGGCTAATTATGACAAGGAAAAGTCAGATTCTTGTCAAATATGAACAGTGAATTTATCCAGACAACTGCTAAATACCAACAGTGAGAACTTTAATGTTACCTGTATTCCAGACAATGGTTAAATACCAACAGTGATAAGCAAACTTACCTGGTTTAATACCAACAGTAAAAAAATTCATCTTACATATATTTCAGACAATAGTTTAATACCAACAGTAAAACAAAAAAATCTTACCTTTATTCCAGACAATTAATGCAGAATGTCCTGAGACTTGTTCACACCAGACTTCTGATGGCGGTAGAACTAATCCTGTGTAATGAACAACCAATTTAGCCCCAGGACGACAGCCAGCATAGCGGTCTCCAAGGAACAAGTCTGGAATGAATTTTAGAGTAAAACAGTTCAAATTCATTACTTTTTCAGGTATCACATTTACAGCATAACAAAATTTAGTTTATTATGCAACTTGGGTAATTTTTTATTTTTCATTTTTGAACAAAAATTATTAAGCATGTTGAACAAAAGCTTTTTTCACCTATGAAATATCTGCAAACAAATCCTTATTGCTTTTTTTTCTTTCTTACAAGTTTTTAACCTTTTTTTATGAATTTCCTATTATGAAAAAGAAAACTGTATTCAAATGACTTATTTGTAAATAACTAAGAATGAGAATGACTTGTAACAATTAAATATCACATATCGCTGGCTATAGGAGGCGCAAAGGATTAATTCCATTTTTATCAATCCAATATTTACAGCACATGATGAAAAACAGAATGGATTAGAATACCAAACAATGGATTTATATTGGACAACAATAGGGATTCAAATGCATCACAATATGATCCCAAGACACTGATCTTAAATATGATTCATATAAGGAATTTGAAGAGGAAGTATGCAAGCTGAGGATCTTGTAAAGACAAAAAGTATTCAGTAATTCATGCAGAATTGGAGAGAAAGAAATCTCAACAGAAAGAGACATCATGCCTTTACTAACAGGAAAAAAATTGACAAATTTATGAATGCAAATGGTAGATATTTTTTTCTTCAAAAGCTAATTCTTGATAAATTCTAACCCAAATGACTTGAGCATTAACCCTTTGTCTACTAGAGCTTTTTTCTAGAAAGTCGTATTTTCATTTCTTTGCAAATTTATGCAAATTATATGCAAATGAGATGAGGCAGAATATAGTTGATGCTGGCAGGAAATAAGTTCAAGTATTAGGATTTGGGGAAGGACGGCATGGGAGGCAAATTGGGGTGGGGTGGAGGGGGCGGGTGGAGGACAACAGCCCACCCCCACCTAAAAAAGGTGTTTTTGATGTTTTTTTTTTTGTACTTAAGTCGTCCCAGAGAACCGGAAGTGGTGCCGAACCGGCTTTTCTTCGCGCCAGTAGCTAAGCCTGTAACAACACTTTGATTCTGAATCTTTGACATAAATAGCGTAAGAATTGTTCATGACAGAGAAATATATGGAAAGCTGATAGTGTCAAAATCACTCAATTTCCTTAATTTCCACTGAATTTAGGCGCAGTTTCTTTCTGTGGGACATTGTTCCTAAAATTGTGATATGTCTGTTAGTCTCAATCAACTTACTACATTATTCAACCGAAGTTCGACCATTTTTGCCTTCTTTTCTCAAGCGGAAATATCTTTGAAGTTGCCTACCCTCCCTTAAATTTGACGATTTTCAATTTTCTGTTTCTGGAGCTCTTTCAACAGCCGTTATTTCTACAAAAGTGGTCTTAAAAACTACTACACATAACTGCTGTTGACATTTGCCATTAGGCTACAGGACACGCACAAAAAGTTTGCAATTGAAATGTATGGAGGGCCATGGTGCACATCAATACAGTCTTAGGGGGTAGAGCGCATATATGCGTCACTGGTAGATAAAGTGTTAAATGTAGGCATACCTGTCAACCTTTGAAAGCCCCAAGTAGGGAGATCTCCCTACCAAAATTGTCTCAAGTAGGGAGATCTCCCTACCAAAATTTTTCTCAAGTAGGGAGATTTGCCGTAAGAGGCTTTTGCGACATATATTTAGGCCTATTTTAACAATTTAGTCTAAATGATACTTGAATGTATGTATTTACTTATGTAAGGTACTATGCTCAAGCACATTTACATCAGTGTTCTTATGTAATTATAAGTTTAATTCCTGTTTTGGCTTGCTTGATGGTCTATATATTGAAGGAACATGTTAGTCTCTTAAGAGTTAAGAACTCCTAAACTGTTGTTAGATCATTTGATTGAAGATCATTTTAGCACCAGAAAACCAAATTTAAATATATGATGAAATAAATTACCTTTAATTAGTGAAAAAAAAATTTTGCATAAAGCGAGCAAATTTTGTCTTGAAGCATTTTAATGCTTTTGAATTGAAGTTCAAATTTGTATTTGATGTAAATTTGTTAATACAAAAGGATCATAATCAAAATGCTTCAGAATGAAATCATTAACAGTAAAACACATGTTTTAAAGGGAAACAACTCAAGTGTCAAAACATGTGTTCTGGTAAAATAGATATTTTTTTCCTGCATTCAAAGGCAAGTTTAATTGTGAAAATATTGTGGAAAAGAAATTCAATGTTCAAAAAAAAATTAATTATCTTAAGCAATTGACAGAAAATTGCAATAAAGGTAAGCAGATAATCTCTGATTGACAGGTAATTAGTTGATAACTCAGGTAAACACTGCTGACAAATGTTTGTTTATGACTGAATTAATCCTTTAATTAGCAGAATAGGTGTAACAAAACTTTACTATTGGGCAATTAGATAAAAGTGACAAAGATTATGAGCATCACACTTCCATCTTTGGCCATTTTTTTTAAATCTGGAGAATCGGGAGACTGATAGCCGGCGTGAGATACATGAATTTTTAACAAAATATTGGGAGCCTCCCTACGAAATCATGAGATTTGACAGGTATGATGTAGGTTAAATTCATATAACTTATACTGTTGACCTAAATAATCAAGTAAGAAGAAAATGTCAGTAAAGTGAACTTTATTGTTGCATGGTGTACCTTAACTCAACATTTCATTAAGGTCACCAATGCATAAAATATGGGTTAAGGTGGCCTAATCATGGCATAAATGAATTTTTCACCTTAAACATACAACTATAGATATGAAACCACACTAATTAAATTTGCAGATTTAACAGAAGAAGCATAGAGAAGCTATGTGTTAAGCTATTGAGATGACAGAAAGAAAGCTGGATTCTACATGTGTTCTATTATAGTTGAATAAGACAGGAAACAAGCACTAGAGATTAGCTCTACAAGTTACCATCAATGTTAGTATCAACAATCGGCCATTCTGTAGATATCACATCTTGTGTGAACATAATCAGTTTGTGTTTATCTAACCGTGCTGGAGAAAAAAGTATATAGTACTATAATCTATTGCTATATGGCCATCAATGTTAGTATCAACAATCGGCCATTCTGTAGATATCATATCTTGTGTGAACATAATCAGTTTGTGTTTATCTAATCGTGCTGGAGAAAAAAGTATATAGTACTATAATCTAAGGCTCTATATTTATGTGTTCTAACTAGGCTGTGTATTCTTATAAGTGACGTTTAAACTTCATATTTATTTTGAAAGTTGGATATTTATAATCACTATGGAAAAGTAATACAGTACTTAGAGAATGTAAAAAGAGGACCGTTCGGCTTGGAAATGCCTTTATTTGAACATTTTTTTTTTTTTATTTTACTCTGGTCTAGTCTATATTCTTAAATGGTGTGGTAGTTCAAACCCAAAACTTTCTTTCAATGAAATTTGGACCTTTGTATATTTATTTCTTTGCTGTATTACTCACAGTAATTATACTAAAAATCAGTTATTTTGTAATGAAAAAAACAAAGAGTTTGAATAAAATATTATTATTATCATAAAATTCCTTAAAAATAAATGCATCAACCTTTGAAAAAACAGTTTCAAAACCATTCCCCAAAAAAGACTGCACACAGAACAAGAATAATTTCTGCACAAAGACTACAAGACAAAATTAATTAATACATCTGTTCATCCTGGTGTTAAAACCATGTTTGCAAGAACTTGTTACTAACCAATAAAGTTAAAAAAAATTTTCCAGAACAGAATTGTTTAAATGTATAGGAGAAGGACATCTATTGACTATTGCAATTACTAGAAACAATTTGTTTTTGTGTGTATATACATAATGAACAGAATTCTGAAAAGTTTAGAGTAAAAAAATCGTTTGAACTGTTGTTACAACAAAACATGACATATACATACCACTTGAAGTTTTGTCTTCTGGTTGTCCAGAGCCATCAATCCCAGAATCCCGATCACCAGTCACTTCATGGCGTCTGTCATGTTTACCAACAGGGTGGTCAGTTAAAGCTATTAGTTGTAATGTAATCTTGTCTCCAAGTGTAACATCTCTGATCCGTAAACTATTGACATCTGGAGGTATTATGGAACCATATAACTTTCCATTCTTCAACATTTGGTATCCCTGCGAATAAATTCATTCTTACTGTCATATTTTTCCTAAACTAATACGAATATTAGTTCCTAATTTTGAATGTCTATTGCTATATCAATAAAGTACATGTAATAAAACTTGTGACTTAATATTTTTCAACTTCTCCAATAAAAATTAAGAAAATTTCTAAATCGTCGAGTACTCATAAAATAAGAAGTTGATTCAATTGTACATAAAACCTAACAAAGAGGAGTATGAAATGTAACCATACTTACAGAAATGGCTGCATCTCCAAACTGTTGTGGGACCTGCCAGGAAACATCTATACCATCTGGATGTAATCCTTCTAACATTAACTTTGGAGATTTGGGGGCTGCAGGTGCTGAAACAGGGAGTGTGTTAGACATTGGACTGTCACTCAGGCAGAAGACATGTTGACTATCAGGGTCAACTCTTTTATACCCGGCAATAGCCTTGACATTAATATCATATGTCTGTTCTGGAGGTAGGTCATTCAAATAATATTGGTAACCATGGCGATTGCTGGCCTTGTTTGCTTTAATTTCTCCATACCATTTACCATCAACGTATACTCTGAAAAAGAAATGTAATGATACAAAATTATTTATATCATAAATTCAATGATATTTGGTATGGAAAGCTTTATTAACAATTATTCAAATATTTTGACATTTACCTTTAATTTTTTAAACTTAAGAGTATATCATGGAGTTTTTACAAGCTGGTGCACTGAACAAGTCTGTAAGATGTACTTCCATTGCCAATAACATCTGACTTTACCAATAAACCTATTGCAATTGTTAAAACTAATTTCTTAACTCTGCAGGTAAATTGACTTGCATACAGAATACATTGTAAACTAGAGAATGTGTCTTTAAGACACAGATGCCCCGCCAATAGATAACCTAAATCAATTGGGCATAAATTTAATCCCCTGTCAGTGAATTGTGATGGAATATTGTGTGTAGTTGTTAATAAGTTGACCTAAACCAAAAAATTCAACAAAGTCGTTCAAGCATAAAATTAGGTCAAAGTCACCAAACTGCTAAAGAACTGGGTAGTTTTCACAAGATGATTAATTTCATACAACAATTCAATGTTAAATGTTATGTGGTTGTAGAGAAATAGATTTCTAATACAAGTCCCTCAAGCATAAAATATAGGTCAAAGTCACTTAATTGTCAATGATTTTGGTAGAACTGATCAAGATGATTAATTTGAAGAAATAACATTGTCTTATAATGTGAAGTTGTTAAGAAATTGACTTAAAATCATTATCTAACTGAAGTCATTCAAGCGTAAAATGTAGGTCATGGACACCCAATTTTTGGTGAAATGGGTAGTTCTGCTTGAGATGAATGTTACAGTGGAATATCATGATGCTTCAATACATAGTTGATGAGAAACAGACTTCAACGCAAAACTCAGCCAAGGCCACTGAAGCGTAAAATGTAGGTCAAAGCCACCTGATTGTCAGTGATTTGAGCAGAACTCAAGGAAATTAATTTGATGAAACATCATTGCTTTATAATGTGTAGATGTTAAGAAATGGGCTTTAATGCAAAACTTAACCAGAGTCACTGAAGCATAAAATGTAGGTCAAAGCCACCTAATAATCAGTGATTTGGGTAGTACTCATCAAGGCAATTAATTTGATGAAACATCATTGTCTTATAATGTGTAGTTGTTGAGAAATGGACTTTAACACAAAACTTAAACAGAGTCGTGTAACTCAACCATGAAATATAGGTCAAAGTGTCAAACTGCCTAGTGAACTATGTATTACTATCAAAGATCTACCTACTGGTCTACTATCATTGTTCTATACCTTATAGTTTCTGAGAAATGGACTTAAACGCAAAACTTAACTGAACAGACAAGGGTAACACTATATGCCCCTTCCACATTCATTGGCGGGGCTTAAAAATACAGTAAACATTGTGGAGACATCTCATCTTAACAGTTAATGAACTTCCTTAGCTAGGAAAAATCTATCAAAAAATTAAATGACAGTAAACTAATCTATTCTATAAAATGAACCTACCCATACAAAGAAATATCTTCCTCATTAGTACTGTATGTATGGCCTTCTGGTCTATTCCATGATATCAGGACACACCCTGCTTTATATGAAGGTTGTTGGGTTATGGTTGCAGCTGGTGGCCTTCTTGGACAGGTGATGTGTATTTTACGTGAGGGTTCACTTTCAATATTACTCTGTCTGGCGACAGCAACAACATAGACACTCATTGTTTTCCCTGTAAAAAAACAATTACACAAAAATACAACTTAGTGTATGAAAATATTATAATCTTAATAATAATATAGATGAAAATATATCATTTCTACTAGTAACTACATTTCCAACAAAATTATTTAACTTCTCTTCAATAAGGTAAAAAATAATTTAAATGCATTTATTATTACAAAATATTTTTTTATGAAAATATATGGCAAGTCTTGAATTGCAATCATTAAACTAGCATTTCTTACTAGTAACAATCAGAGCTGAAAATCTCTCTATTTCATATGAATGAAAATAATAATTCTATAACATAATACCATGTCAATTTTTTTTTTGCATATATTTCAAAGTTACAAGGGACATAACTCTAGACCAAGTTTCAATTCTGAACTAACTGTTTTGCAGTCAACCACTAGCATACCAAGTTTGAACACTGTATTAAATAATTTTGATCTAAAGTTATTAGTCAGAAACCTTTTGGGATAACAAATAGAAAGAAAGATTGACAAGATTGATAGATTGAAACATTGCTATCATATTACACCTTGTAACTGCATTTGCTCAGGTTTAAAACTATCTATGGATTTTTCAAAAATGTCTAATTGCCAATTTCCCAAAATTGTTTTTTGTTCTCTTAATATAAAAGTTGGTGAGTAAATTTAATTTTTATCTACAATGAGACAAATATTGGGATAAATTTACAAAATATTATTATGATAAAAGGGAGATAATTCTGTATTTACCTGCTATCATATTGTTGATCATCATTTGTCTGGTGTCTTTACTTCTGACACTTCCTAATGCTTTGTTATCAACATAGATCTGGAATCCTTTAATTTGGAGGTCTTTGTGGAAACTTGGTGGATCCCATTCTAACAGAGCCTGAAATACATAGTTGACCCTTAGATAAAGCATCTTACAATTTATATGTAGGACCTTAGTTATTCACGATGAGCAAATGACAAAAATCAATTGATGTTACAAACAGCAGGGATGTGATTTGGTTACAGAAAGTCCTGCATAAAAAAAGGAAATAAACAGAAATCAGAAATAGAATATAATATCCGAAAACAGAGTGGGAAACAACCTGATCCATGGAAAATGACATACCTGAAATAGTAAAGAAATTACAAATTCCTTGCTTTTTTACCTTTTGATTTGTTGTAGATAAAATGGATATACAGTGTGACAAATGACATTCATGTACAAGAGATAGTTAAATTTTCAAATTTTTACATGCAAGGCTTGCAAAGGGTTTTTGAAAAAATAGAGGATGACATGCCCCAGCGCAAGGTTGAATCAAATTGGGATTTTCTAGTAATATTTGTATCTGTAAGACACATATGATGCCCCCGCTAAACACATGTTATTCTAGGCTGCACAGATTAACTACTGGTATGTACCCTCTATTACTAAATCACCAAAAAATTATAAGTTGAGCAATGTATATTTTTGAAAAAAAAAATGAACCAAAATCAAAATACATACCACATGAACATCTTTAATATAAGGTACAAATAAACTGCAAAATTAAAGCTTTCTAGCGTCAAAACTCTAGGAGGAGTTGTTCGGACAATCTGTGTACCATGTATTAATAATTCATCCAATAAATGACTAAGTTCAACAATGTGTATTTTTTCCAAAAATGCATCAAAATCAAAATCCTTCTCACCTGCACATCTTCAATATAGGTACAAATAATCTGCAAAATAAAAACTTCCTACCATCAAAACTGTAGGAGGAGTTGCGTAGACAAATTATGTACCCTCTATTACAAAATCACCCCAAAAATGACTAAGTTCAACAATGTATATTTCTGACAAAAATGCACCAAAATCAAAATCCTTACCACATGCCCATCTTCAATATAGGTACAAATGATCTGCAAAATAAAAACTTCCTAGCGTCAAAACTGTAGGAGGAGTTGTGCGGACAAACTATATACCCTCTATCACAAAATCACTAAATCAAAGCTCCAATGGAGCTGAATCTCGAAACCCTGAAAATCTACACTTGGCAAAACTTAGTAGTCATCCAAAGAACTATTGCATACGTCTGTATGTATTAAGTTATTCCGTAGTATGTGAAATAATTGGATTGTGTGATTTTGTATGTCGATTCCATTGCTATAAATATATGCAATACGCTGTCACAGGCAAACAAATGTTATTTTCGTCTTTGACAAATTACTGCGCGACAGTATCGTTGAACCGAGACACAATATAAAAAACGAGTAATTTGATAAACATGCATATTGTTTTCAGTTTAATAAAACACCGTATTCAACTCAAGAAAGTGAAGAAATATAACTTAAAAACACAATGTTTACGATTTTGAAAGAAACTTGCGCACTATATTTTATCGGAAGTATGAGGATCATCTTTAAGAGCTGTTAATAGGCTTGAAGCCTCATGTGATTTTTTTCTTGTTATATTAACATCTCTCCAGCCATTTCATGGCTTCGAGATAAAAATGACTAAGTTCAACAATGTATATTTTTGACAAAAATTAACCAAAATAAAAATCCTTACCACATGCACATCTTCAATATAGGTACAAATAATCTGCAAAATAAAAACTTCCTAGCATTAAAACTGTAGGAGGAGTTGCGTGGACAAACTATGTACCCTCTATGAAAAATCACCTCAAAAATGACTAAGTTCAACAATGTATATTTTTAACAAAAATGCACCAAAATCAAAATCCTTACCACATGCACATCTTCAATATAGGTACAAAAGATCTGCAAAATAAAAACTTCCTAGCATCAAAACTGTAGGAGGAGTTGCGCGGACAAACTATGTACCCTCTATCACAAATACACTAAAAAATAACTAAGTTCAACAATGTATATTTTTGACAAAAATTAACCAAAATGAAAATCCTTACCACATGCACATCTCAATATAGGTACAAATGATCTGCAAAATAAAAACTTCCTAGCATTAAAACTGTAGGAGGAGTTGTGCGGACAAACTATGTACCCTCTATGAAAAATCACCAAAAATGACTAAGTTCAACAATGTATATTTTTGACAAAAATGCACCAAAATCAAAATCCTTATCACATGCACATCTTCAATATAGGTACAAATGATCTGCAAAATAAAAACTTCCTAGCATAAAAACTGTAGGAGCAGTTGTGCGGACAAACCATGTACCCCCTCGGACGGATGGAAGACGGACGGACGGACGAGGGTAAAACAATATACCCCCAGACTTATCGTCGCGGGGGCATAAAAAAAAATGAAAATCTAACTTTTGATATTATTAAATGTTATTTCTTATGAGATATGTTTGTAGAATCTGTTTCTCTAAAGATTTCAAGGAGATTTTGGACTAAAACATGATCCGAAATAAATGTTTTCTTTGAACATGATGTCATCAGGCATAGTCCTTTTTTCAAGGCCTCTCAAAGGAAAAATTTGAAAACAGTAAACATAATTGACATCATAACTGAATTTCAACCAATCAGTGACATTGGATAACCTTCTCTTTAGAGAGGAGAAAAGTATTTCTAACACTATTCAGGAAACATGGAAAAAAGATATTCCAAATCAGGAAAAATCTGTAATACATGTATTTCATTACCTGATACATATCCACACTGACAATTCTAAGTTTAGGTGGGCGTGGTGGTCCCACAGTAGTGTAGTATATAACAGAGGATGATGTCTGAACTTCATATGGCTGTGCTCCATGTATCATTGTATAGTTGGCAATGACATAGACCCTGTAAAAAAAAACAAGTTGCATTTCATAGTAATAATTACTTACAATGAACATCAGTTTTTAAACATCTTTGAGTTGATGGTCTTCCAAACGTTTAGATTTTATCTGCACTGAAGAGACATAAGTTGTCGAATTGCGCACATGCAGAATTTAATTCATAGTGACTTCGGTATTTAGTTAATTCTTAATTTCTGACAACAGCTATAACATGGTGTGGCAATGAAACACACTTGACAACATGACCACATGACACACACATATATAGAAATTTACTTTTGAAAATCTAGATTCATTAATTGATAAATTAAACCACATTATTATATCTTTCATAATTCTAAACCAATTCTTTTGGCTAAACAAAGGTCACATGATATAAAATATTGGGATAATGATTTTGCATCTAATCAAAGCTGTCAGTGAGTAATCTATAATTCATCGTGATATAACTTCAATATGATAATTCTAGCGATCACCAGTGAACTGTACTCACAACTTACAATGTGCATTAAATTAACCTACATTTTTTAATTAACTATTTGTTTCATAAAACATAACAATTATGACCCTCAGAATTGGTAAATATCCAAGTTGTCAACCCAAGGGAAATAATCCTATTGGATTGACCATTTTGCATATTGACCTCTTTCTAGGGACATAATTGGTTACTGTTTACAAAGGCAAAAACAAAAAATTTTGCACTTCATAGGAAAAAATACCCCTTTTCTCAAATTTAAACATTACAAAGTTCGCCTCGTTATGGCACATGGACACAGAAACCCTATTCGGCCAAGTTGCTCATTTACAAGACCTTATGCATGTATACGAAGGCTAGATGATCTTACCATGTACAGTAACCGAGACCTGAATTCAGACATAACCGGAAAAGTGACCAAATTTTGCCTGGATGCTGACCTACCCCCAAAGATGCATGTACATGCAAAGTTAGATGATTGTACCATGTACAGTTACTTAGATCTCAACTTGGATGTAAACTTGAATGTAAGGCAATCATGCGGAAAATATAGGTCAAAGTGACCTAATTTTGCCTGGATGCTGACCTACCGCCAAAGATGCATGCACATGCAAGGTTAGATGATTGTACCATGTAGTTACTTAGATCTGAACTCAGACGTAAACTTGAATGTAAGTCAATCATGCGGAAAATATAGGTCAAAGTGACCTAATTTTGCCTGGACGTTGACCTACCACCAAAGATGCATGCACATGCAAGGTTAGATTGTACCATGTAGTTACTTAGATCTGAACTCAGACATAAACTTAAATGGAAGTCAATCATGCGGAAAATATAGGTCAAAGTGACCTAATTTTGCCTGGATGCTGGCCTACCACCAAAGATGCATGCACATGCAAGGTTAGATGATTGTACCATGTACAGTTACTTAGATATGAACTCGGACGTAAACTTGAATGTAAGTCAATCATGCGGAAAATATAGGTCAAGGTGACCTTATTTTGCCTGGATGCTGACCTACTCCCAAAGATGCATACACATGCAAGGTTAGATGATCCTACCATGTACAGTTGCTTAAGGTAGTACGGGGGTTTAAAACTGCGCACCATTCTTGCGCATCTGACGAAAAATGGAGTTCTCTTTGGGAATGTTGTTGAAATGACTTTCGATGGTTTATACTAGTTAAATTTAATGAAATATGCCACTTTTGTTGAGTAACCATGCAGAATATTGAACCCTATTAGCAAACTCCTCTTTTATTAAAGGGAGATAATTTGTATAGATATAATAAGGAAAAATCAGTTTTTCGACATTTATTAAAAAAATTGTACTGTGACCCCAAAGTTTTTTTCATGCAAATCAAAGGCAAGTATATCAGCTAATTATTCACAAAATTTTAAAAAATTCTATCTGATGTAACTAAAATAAATTAAAATTTTGTTTAAATTCGCCAATTTTCCCTATATTTTCAACCAAAATGGCTAATTTTTATATGACAGATTTCACGCTTATATGGCCGGTAACCCCCAGTTTTTATTTTATATTTTGTATGCCCTAATCATAAAGTGTAAATCTTGAAAATAGCAGAAAATTCTATCTGACGGTTTTTTAGACCCCCGTACCACCTTAAAACTGAACTCCGACGTAAACTTGAATGTAAGTCAATCATGCGGAAAATATAGGTCAAAGCGACCTAATTTTGCCTGGATGCTGACCTACCCCCAAAGATGCATCCACATGCAAGGTTAAATGATTACCATGTACAGTTACTTAGATCTGAACTCGGACGTAAACTTGAATGTCTGAACTCAGACGTAAACTTGAATGTAAGTCAATCAGGCGGAAAATATCAGTCAAAGTGACCTAATTTTGCCTGGATGCTGACTTACCCCCAAAGATGCATGCAAATGCAAGGTTAGATGATCCTACCATGTACAGTTACTGAGATATCAACATGGACCTAAAATTAAATGAAAGCCAGTCAAGCGGAAAATATAGGTCAAAGAGACCTAATTTTCATGGAGGCTGTGAGTTAGCCCAAGATGTATCTGACCCTACCCTTCATAGTTACCAAGATTTATACCTAAATGTGGACATGGACGCGGACGAAGACGCGGACACGGATGTGGACGCCGGGGGTACTCCAATAGTCCCCCTCAACTTCGTTGAGGCGAACTAAAAACAAAACAGAATAACATGTACAAACCATAAACCACCCAAACAAATTTACAGCAAGGTCAATGAACATCAAAATCTAGGTCAAGGTCAAAAACCATTTGGTATACAATCATGTACTACTGAAAACCAACCTTCATACCAAATATCACTAATCTACCACTTAAAGTTATGGAAACTGATCTAAACAGAATAACTTAACATGGTCACTGGACCATTAAACTGAGACGAGGGTTGAAAGTCATATGCCAGACGGTCATGCAAAACTCGAGACTATTTTATATATTAAATACAATTGACCTTCTACTTACAGTTACTGAGAAATGAATCAGATATAATCTGTTACATCAACTGTGAAACAGTGGTCAACATCAAATGATTTTGATTCAGTCATATAGAACTCAATGTATGCTAATTAAGGACCAAATATGATGTTTCTTCAAAAAGAGTGCTCATAATATACTGCATTATGCAAAGTTTACATTACTGCTGCAATCATAATTTGCACATACTGCTTCACATTCGGTGACTTTAATTGCAAACAGAGTAAAAAATAAAAGAAAATGTGTCCATGGGACATGGATGCCCCCACCATACTTATATATCGGCAAACAGGAAGTAGATGAGCGACGGACTTGAAAAGGGGAGACACCGTACAACTCATACCAAAGCTTCAGACCAAATATCAAATCATTCCTGCATACACAAGGTGAGAAATCTTTGACGAAATTTCAGACATATGTACAGACAGTTGGAGGGACGGACAAGGGTAAGCTTAATGCCCCTGTCGCCTAACGATGGGGGTATAAAAAGAGTTGTGGTTTTGGCTCATTGTTCAATGCTATAAAATACTGTTTCTGCACTCCCATCTTGTGATGACTGATGTGTTGTGTCAGTTAAATATGACCCATGCCTTTTCATACTATCATCACCTGTAAGTCATTCCAGCCACCAGTCCTTTAATATCACATTTATTTTTATCCTGTATATTCCAACAGTGTTGTAATCCTCTTACTGGCTTGTTATGTTCAACCAGGTTACATTCAAAGCTACAAAATTAAAATTAGAATATGTTTTAATCTTTCATTTAAATATTCATACACTCAGTATATCTTAAAACATTTACCGGTATTTTTCCAAAAGGGGAGGGCTAAAAGACAAGGAAATATCAGCACGACAATGGTGTCAATGGTGACTAAATCAAATTTTAAAATAGTTCCTGCACAATGGCAATGTGTGATGAACATCCTGTGAATTTCCTCAAGTGGTCTCAAAGGAATTGTTGCCGCAAAATAAGTACCCTATGGCAAAAAGACGAACGAACGGAGAGACACCAAGATCACTATATACTGCCCCACTAAAGCAGGGGGGTATAAAAAATCTACTATGTCTCAATGGTGAGAAACAGATTTCCAAAATGTTTTTGAAGACAGAGAATACCAATTTCATTAGTTATTACTGTGAAAGTACTATTGTTCATGGGTTCCAATTTTGTGGATTTCCTGGTTCGCTTAAACCACGAAATTAAGTTCCCAAGAATTGCATTTTTTCCTTAGAGTTTTAATGTAGGGACCTCGAAACAACAAATTACAGTACCCACGAAATAGTGATTTTTATGAAAACCACAAAAATTGGTGTCCACGTATAAAAGTACTTCCACAGTATTAGTTTTAAGGGTTGAACTTGTTTACAGTGCTATGTTTTATTCAGAATTAACATTTGTGTTAGACAAAATTCTGACAGTTCATTTTATATGAGGGGTCTTTACAGCTTACTCAAGCATCTGGTGCCTTCAAGACGAAGAAAAAACAATAAAACCATTGTTTCTTTGCTTGGTTCTACCATTTATTTGTAGAGACTGTCTCATGTGCATTTACTCCTTATCCTTTCATTGTTTATTCAAGACTGGAGTTTGTCTCTCCTTGTGCAAAAGATGTATGCATTTTATGTATTACAGTTATGGTGTACTTGTTCATGAGAGAATTTCTCATATTGATATACTATCATACTTCCATATTTTGGCATTTATTACTTTTGTAATTTCCAAATATTATTCTGATCACCTGTTTATAGTACCCATATCTCAGTATCTATATTGCCAAGTTTTCTTTCAATCCACTTGATGAGTGCTCTCTGTTTGTCTATATGTTGTAACTGTCGACTAGCTTGAGACACTAGTGCTTTTGTCAGGCAACAGATGACAGCGATTGTAAGATAGATAAAAAAAAAGGGAAACGGGGAATATGTCAAAGAGACAACGACCCATGGGGGAGTAATAATAACTCAAAGCCAGCATAAGATCTTCAATGAACGGTGAGAAAACCCCACACCCAACAGCAGGTCGGAGTCAGCCCCTAAATAAAGAATAATCAAGTTCAGCGAAATAAACATCATCCTAGACTCCTATATACATAAAGTAAACTAACTAGAAAACAG
Source organism: Modiolus philippinarum (assembly GCA_002080025.1). Taxonomy (NCBI): domain Eukaryota; kingdom Metazoa; phylum Mollusca; class Bivalvia; order Mytilida; family Modiolidae; genus Modiolus; species Modiolus philippinarum. The sequence continues at coordinate 50,915 of MJUU01013008.1, read as the reverse complement.
GAAAGACACACAAAAGCTTAATAAATTTCCTGACTTAGGCCAGGCAAAAACCTGCTGCAGCGGGGTTAAAAGAGCTTTTTTGCCAGTTCAAATTATGTTTGTTGATGATGCCACATCCATAGGATAAATAAATACATAGATGTTGGACATTTAGCAAAAGAATTATGCTGAAACCAGTGCTAGGGGCCGTCTTGAACTTACTATGAGGTATGAGCAAAGCTCATTGTTGACGGACTCATGGTAACTTCAAGATGAAAATACAACCATAAAAGCATTGTTTACTGTATAGTATGGTTTCTGTTGAGGACTGGATAGTAATATGTTTTATATATTAGGGTGATATATGCTTTGTTACATTCACAGTAGTCCAATATTACTTATCACTTCAACTGGTAAACACTACATGTATACCAAAGGATTTATTTCTCAGTCCATGATATCTGTAAATATTCATGAAATCTATACAAATAAATACATAGTATTACCTGATGTCACTGTTGTTGATTTCTTTTGTAAATTTTGTTCCCACAATGTTGACAACATATAACAACAGTTTATATTTAGGATCAACACTATCTGGTAGTTGCCAGTTGACACGGAGACCACTTCTGCCACGACTTTCCACCATTATAGACGGAGCAGGGAGAATACCATCACCATCACTTGTTACTAACTGTAAAAAAAAAGTAACAAAGAATTTAAATACAAATAAAGACAAATATCAAAACATTTTTTATTGTATTCAGATGGGTTAAAATAAGAGGTAAACTTTAATGACTTGACCACCCTGGTGACTGATGGTTGTCTATGTTTATACTTTAACAAGGGGACAACAAAAAGGGTTTGAGGCATCCATGGTGTTCGAGCCGACTCAAAGTTCAACTCAATAATTTTTCAGAATATTATTTTCTTTTTAATTTATATATAAGATTAGTTTTATACAATTTATATTTCTTTGACAACTAATTTGTCTACTTCATTACTTGTCTCATGATATAGGTGTAAAATTTCTAAAATTAAAACTTACCAGGATTTCTAGTCTGGATACCTTAAAAAGGCATGTATTATCCGCACAGTTTTACCCTAGAAAGGAGTTAGGGTTTTGGGGCTGCAGATTATACACCCCTATATGACTTGAGGATTTAGCCAAGTTCCTTGAAGATCGATTGTTAGTCCCTGTTCAAACCAAACAGATTGTTCTTAACATTACAGATCTAATTAAATATGTTGGTTTGAATTGCAAAGTATCTTACATTTATAAAAAGAATGGACCTTTCCTCCCAATTTTGATGTCAGGAACACAATATTTTTATTAGCCGCCATTACTGTCAACAAACCACATGATTGGTAAAGTGTTGATTTTGGTGACAATGAGCTATTTGTATTTTATTGCCTCTGACAATATTTAACACACTAAAGATGCAAAAATTTTGGATTTAGGGCCTATTATTTCATTACAAAACAGTTTATAGGGAATGGAAGAAAATATCAAATTATATGTAATATAACGGTCCGCACCAAACCTGTTCCTATTTTTCAATCACACTTGAAATTCCTGATTGATGAAACAATTTTATTTTTCTTAAAAAATTTCCACGTGTTTGAGCGTTTTTACCATTAAATACTTTCAGAGAAGGCTTCAGATATAGTAAATAAAGACTCGTGCAGTTGATAACAATGAAAATAACCATTTACAGGTACAAAATAACTACGATCATACAGATATTGATGCAGACTTTGTTGGTTAAGGTCCCAGCATATTTAAACACACAAAATGTTTTTTCCCTGGATTTTAAGGTAAAAAAGACCCTGCGGATTATACATAAATGTGTATGATACATGGCTTTTTACAGTAGTAAAAATTTTAAATTTTAAATGTTTAACAAGTCTACAGACTTAATCAATTATATTACCTGTCCTTCATCTATAATTTTTCTCCTACTAGCTCCCAATCTATCTCCTGGTACAGCTAATCGTCTCTCCTCCTGTAAACTTCCCTCTAATTTACTGTCATTTAATTCTACTTCATCTTGGACTTCAATAATAGCCATTCTCTGCTTCCCACGTCTACTGGATCTAGGTGTTTCTGGGGGTCTAGGAGAGTACCCAGATTTAACAAGTGAATCATCTTGATCCACATATTCTTTAAGCCTTCGTGACCCTCCTCGGGATATCTCTCTTTCCTTCCTTTGAACACGAACTTCCTCGTATGGTCTCTGAGCATCCATTACAACCATACTTCCTTGACTGGGGAGTGAGGCATCCTCAGAATCTGATTCAGTTTCACTTTCAGAGGAATCAGTTCCAGAACTGCTACTTTCACTTTCAGTTTCAGATTCCTCTGACATGGAAGCTAGACTCTTCTTTGGTGGTCCTGATTTCAGTGGTTTTCTTGCATCATCAGTCATGCTGCTTTGATCTAAAACAATAAAAAACAACTGAAGAATAATATATGGTTTCATAGAATGATAGTTTTGTTACCACTAGTATCATACCTCAAAATAGAAAAAGATCATATATATTTGATGATGATAACTTTATAAATACTTGTATATATTATCGGTATCCTATTCATTTTTAAACTTTTCTTCTATTATTTCATATACCATACCTAGTATATACTCAGTCTGGGTTGAGGTGAAAATCAGAAATAGACAATTGAAATATATCTCATTTTTTAAACTGTACTTTATAGTGCAACAGTTGTTAATAAGATTACCAGTAAAATGCAGATGGCTAGGAAATAAGACATGACATTACTAGTAAATGTGTACAACACAGTGATAAAAACATTTTGGGTATTGATGCCAACATATACAAAAGTATGAAAAATGTTTCCACAGATTCTCTGCTATCCATTTAACCATTTGCTATTTATTTCTATTGTCAAGACTGACAATTATGATTTAATTTCTTCATAAATAAAAGAAAATATTTGACAACTTATCTACTTAGTATAAAAAGAGCCAGGTTAGTCCAACAGCAAAAAAAAGGAATTTGTAATTATTGCCTAAGTACTTTAAAAAAGAGGTTACATATAATTTCTCCACAACCAACAGAAAAAAAAAGACAAAACTATATAGCTTTAAAAGTTTTAAAATGTGAAGGTGAACAAAGCATTTGGAGTTATTCCCCTTTATGAGGGTTGTGAACAAAAAACAGTGAAATGAAAACAGTCAACATTCTAAATATTTAAACAGATAACATGCTCTCAAGATACTCCAAAATGATTATATTTATTAAGATGAATCTATTACAACATTATTCAATACCATTTCCTCAATTTAAAAATTGCTTATTCCTTTTGCAAAAACAGCTAAACTCATCAAACGAGTCATTTAAATAAAGATGTGACCTTATGTTTATTTGAGATTTGTCAGTTAGTATGTATGGTAAAAGTAAAATGGTCACACTTGAGCAGGTGTAGATTTAAATGGCCTGGTTGATCAGCTGAAAAGAAAATTTGATGAAGTCTTTTTTTAAAGTTGGTTTAGGCATTTTTAAAACTGATTGAGGTATTGAACAATGACCAAGGTTATAGCAGATAAAGTATAAAAACTAGAAACAGTACCGAGTGAAACAATGTCTTAAAGTTATTACATTGTAATGAATATAAAGAATTTATAACAAAAATGGATGCAGGATTGTTAGACCATATACATGTAAACAAATAAGTTAAAATGTGCATTGTGTGGCACTTACCCTCAGATTCATCTGAAAAGTCACATTAGAAATCTATATAATCATAGGTTAACTATGTTTCCTTAGTGAATATTTTATGCCTTTTTACATAGTCAATTGTTTATGCTATATAAAGCGAACATGTCATTTTAAAAAAATTTTTAACCAAAATCTTATTAGTGCAGATTTAAACAAGTTTAATTTCATCTAAAAATTTCTTGAGTGATTCAAATAAAAAATAATTCTTCAGATTATCTCCTAACCAATTACTGTGGATCACCTCTGACTTTACCCATAAACCTGTTGCAGTTGTTAGGATTAATTTCTTAACATGAAAATTGTCATAATGACCAGACACCTTGTGAAAACGACTAATAAACTATCTAAAAACACAGTTGAACAGTTCCCTTATGTAATAGAAATCTATCAGAATGAAGTAATTACATTGATTGGTAAAGAAAGAAAACTGTTAGTACAAATAAGTTATACAGTAAACGGGTGGTATCAGAGGTTATCCACAGCAATAGTGTATATCTGAGAAGTTACATTTGAATCAGATCATGTTCGCAGAACTTTGCAGAAAAATATTTGATCTTCAGATGTGGACAGTGGTTGATGTCTTTCCAGAAGTTTAATGTTGTGTAAAACTGAAAGTTTAACAACATACAAATATCATGCTGAAGTGACTTGTGTTGTTTAATATGGTAACAACAAATAAATGAAATCAAAATAAAAAAATAGTGTCCTCTGTGAAAAGTTATAATCTTTTTTCAACTTATTCCTTCAATAGATTGAATGAATGAAATGCAGTGAAAATTGCTTGTTCATTTGCTTTACTTTTCAATGTTTTTCATTAGAAGTAGAGGACAAAATGACAAGGACACTATTTAGTCTTACACAAATAAAGTGGCTGAAAAGAAGAAAAAAAATATTAGTGACATACTGACAAACTTTTCATGAATAGTGCCATAGTGAAAATCTTAATTTGACATGTGACATGCTGATTCCATGACATATGTGATGTCCATTTCTTTGTGTCTGTACCACCTTGACATGCTGACAACATCGATTATAGACCAACCTTCCACAGCTATAGCATCTAGAACTAGCTGGTTCCTAAACATGGTTCCATATGTATCCAAACATTTCAACCCTTTGGTGACCTCAGTGTTATCTAATTTATCTGTGTCATCAGATTCGCTTTCATTGTCCCTCCATTTGTTATATTCCTTCATTGTCATTGGACTGTCTGGTTTTGATCTTGTTTGACGAAACTTTGTCTTTTTTTTCTTTCTACCCCTTGGGCTCGTTTCATGTGAAAGTCTTTCATCATAAATTTTATGTTTAGACCTTTCTGTGTCTAGATTTGAATATCGCTCTTTGGATTTACTTCTCTGATTCAATTCTTCTACTTCATATTTTGGATCTAGGAATTCTCTCCTGTCATATTGATCTGGTTCATTTCTGTTACTAATACCTCCCCTCCTATAAACATCAGGACTGCTTTGGTTTCCATAGTATCCTCTCTGCACATCTTCTGGACTGCTGTAATGATAATCACCATGACTACTGTGTTGTCTATATCTTCTGTCTTCAGGACTTCCATCATTAAACTTATGAGAAGTAAGCCTACTCCTCTGACTGTGTCGACCAATGTCTTCTGGGCTACTGTCATGATAATGGTTCCGATGACGTCCTGGGGAATGCCTTTCTCTTCCTCTATAAGCAAAATATTCTGGTGGCAGCATTTTGTACCGTTCACCGTGGGGCAGTTCTTGTTGCCAGGGAGGAAGAGGATCATATTCATCCGAAGATTCATCCTCTTCATCCCAGTATCCATCATCCCTACCTGCAAGGTCTTCATTATAATATCGTCTTTCTTCTGGGTTCCCTTGGTAATACATGTCATCATGTTCATATTCAGCATAAACATTGGGCATGCCTTGTTCATGTAGAAATTGGTCAAACTCCTGTTGGGTAAAACTCCTTGACCTTGAGGTATCTCTTCCATGTCTTGATGTTGAACGGTTTCTGTTATATCTTGAATTCGAATGATCTCGTTCATATCTTACAGGAGTTCTTTCCCTTGATCTTTCAATGTTACGAGCACCAGACATTATTGGATATCTCTTTATTCTTTCAGGACTTGGACCATCAAATGATCGTGGTTGGTGAGTAAACAAATTATTATCACGTCTTCTGTCATTGCCATAATGTGGAGATAAATGACTATATGCAGGCAAATTTTCTTGTGACCTTGACATTCTTCTTTGCATTCTACCCTGACCCTTTGGTCCTGGTCCTTTAGGGGGATGTGGAACATGGTATTCTTCATATTGGCTATTTTCATATTCATCTTCGATTCCTTGGAAATGTTCCATGTACTGATTGATTGCTTGGTTTGCTTTAACAACTGTTGGCGCTTTCATTTGATATATGTTTGTAGCAGATGGTGGTGTTTCAAATGCTTTTGTTGATTGGACAAAATGTTTAAATTTTGACCAATCAAATTTCATTTTAGGTTTATGTTTGTAGATTTTTGGCGCAAGTCCACTCATAATGATTCTCTGCTGAGTAATATAATTTTTAACTGCCATGGCAACTGTTTTAAATGTAATGCCAGAAAATGGTTTCTGAGCCTCCATCTTGAAAGATGGCTTCTGTCCAACTGTTGCAATTTTTCCAGCAGTTCTAAACGAAATTGGAGTTCTGTCTGTTGGTTCCTTTATTACTGGCACTGACTGTCTTCTTGAGGATGTTGGCGATAAGTGTCTAGAAAGAGGCATCTGAGCTGGTGACATTGCTCTTTCCATTCCATATGGTTCCTGATAAGCATCCTCAGGATGAAGTGAACTTTTTCTTGAAAAATTTCCTCCTCTGTTGGAAACAACTGACTGTCGTCTGCTAGCTTCCATTCTGTCAGACTGTGGAGGTACTGGATAAAATGGATATTCGACATCTTGATAGGCAGACATGTAATTTCTTTTATCTCTCACAGGTCTTTCAAACTTATTTATGCCTTTACCGATAACCATGGCTTGTGATACATAGTCTTTTTTGATAAGTTGTTCTTTTGACTCCCTACTTTTTAATGGCTTGACATCTGGTTCTGGTTTATTATTTATTCCTACTACTGCTTTGCCGTTACTTTGAAACTTGTTGGATCCTTCTACTTTTGTTGTCTTAGAGGCATTCTCAGATACATTTGTGGAAGAAACAACACCCTTTTTCTTCAAAGGTTTAACCTCTAAATAAATGATCAAAGTAAATTTACATTTTAGCAATACATTCTAGCTATGTAATAGCACAGCTGATAAATTACGAACATTCTGCATAATTTCACAACCCAAGGTAAAAAGATTTACAGCCATATGTATTATAATAATATTACTATTGTCTTTGTCAAAAAACTCGAATATTCTTGCTCATAAAGGGAAAGAAAGGGTGTATAAATATAGGTTAGTGTAGCCTTATTTTGCCTGGATGCTGACCTATCATAAAAGATGCATGCATAAGCAAGGTTAAATGGTCCTACCATGTAGTTTGAGTGACATCTCAACTTGTAAACTCGAATTTTAAGTCAAGCGGAAAATATATGATGGAGGGACCAATTTTTTCTGGACATTGATCTGCCATCAGAGATTCATGCATATGCTAAGTATAATAATCCTACCATGCACAGTAACAGATATCTGAACTTGTCGGCAAACTTGGATGTAAGTCAATCAAGTGAAAATAAAGGTCAATTTAGTGACCTAATTTTGCCTGGATGCTGACCTACGTCAGAGATGCCTTTATATGCAAGATTAGATGATCCTACAATGCACAGTAAACTTAGAATGGAAGACAATCAAGCAGGAAATAAATATCAAATATACTTAATTTTCTTGGAGATTGTGATCAAATCAATATGTCCCTGCATGCAAATATTGATGACCCTACCACACATAGTTTCAGATACATGGTACACCTAAATGATGACATAGATGGCTGCAGATACCAATAGTCCCCCCTCAAAGTCATAAAAGCCTTATATGCCAATTTTCAAGTGGAAGTGTAGCAAAATTTAACATTTGTGCATGTATTTGTGCTCAAAAGACAAACCATTTAACTGACCAATGAAACCAGAGGCTCCCAGGAGCCTGTATCGCTCACCTGGCTTTCAGTTGCCACAATCAAGGTAACATTGTAAGTTATACAGTTGATCTTCAGTTTCTCAAACTTTCGTAGCTCAAACACCTCCAATATCTTGAACTGTTTTTAAAGTCTGATCATGTTTTACTATATTTCTTTGTTGGGCTTTTTTGACAAAAAACTTTCTTGCTAAGTACCACTTTCGACACCAGTTTTGAAGTCGAGATGTCATTATGTAAATGGCAGTAAACAAACAATTTTCAACATCGGTTTTGAAGTCACAACATCAATATCTTCTTGGAAATCAAATTTCATTGAAATTGGACAATGTTGAATTTTCCCGCCTTTTTTGGCGGCCATTTTAAAAATGGCGGTCAACGAACAATTTTTAACATAAGTTTTGAAGTAACAACATCAAGACCAATTTGGAAACCAAATGTCATTGAAATCGGACAATGTTGCATTTTCCCGCCTTTTTTGGCGGCCATTTCCCGCCTTTTTTGGCGGCCATTTTGAAAATGGCGGTCAACGAACAATTTTCAACACCTGCTTTGAAGTTGCAACATCAATATCTATTTGGAAACCAAATTTCATAGAAATCGGACACTGTTGAATTTTTACGCCTTTTTTGGAGGCCATTTTGAAAATGGCGGTCAACAAACAATTTTCAACACCGGATTTGAAGTCGCAACATCAATATCTATTTGGAAACCAAATTT
>MJUU01013008.1:16255-31029 GCA_002080025.1 Modiolus philippinarum | reverse complement strand
ATAAAACAACACTGTATTCAACTCAAGAAAATGGAAGAAATTTAACTTAAATACTAAATGTATCCGATTTTGAAAGAAACTTGCGCACTATATTTTATTGGAAGCATGAAGATCATCTTTTAGAGCTGTTAATAGGCTTGAAGCCTCACACGGGGCACGTGATTTTTTCTTGCCATATCAATATCTCTCCAGCCATTTCATGGCTTCGAGATAAAAAAAATAATACTCCAAAGACAATGAAAAACACAAATAGCAAAGACATTACACAAGGACAATATATGTATAGTCCCTGCATCACATAAGTACCACACAGAAAAGAAAAATGTATATTGATCATATCATAAATGGAGTATGCATCATGAATCTTGGAGTCAAAGCAAACTACAATCATCAAAGACATGTAACAGGTAAAGAAAAGACAGATCCAATATACCTCACCAGAATGTGTCACCTTAAAGAAACTCCTGGAGAAAATTGAATTAGACTCCCTTATAGCCAGGGGAATAATTGATGAACCTTGATTAGATCCAATGGGATCCGGTAAATAAGGTGTATTTGTATTATTTACTAGGTCACAAGTTGGTGACAGCAGTACAAATGGGAGGGTTACAGTCGGATACACTGACCATTTAGATAGAGGCAAATCTATCAAGGAAGTCACAAAAATAAATTCTTCCAATAAGCAAAATAATAGTGGGATCCCCTTCCAGTGACTGCAATGACAGATTCTTTTTTCGAGTTCAGAACAAGATCTAGAGAGTCCCTTCTCAGACTGGATTTCAAAATATTCATGTACATTGAAGGATCTCTGTTTTCTGGTATTTCAGGCAGACTCGCCAATCTCATAATTTCCTTTACGGTTGTTAAATCTGCCAAATTCACAATAAACGATGGGTTAACGCATGAAAATCCGTCAAAAAGTGTCAGCGAAATCAACTTTCATTTTGTTGTTGACAAAACCATTCGGAATATAAACCGGAAGTAGCGATTTCTTAAAAGAAAATGAAAAATCAATAGAGCTTCGAATGACATTTGAGTTGCCTCTCTTTTTTCAATTCAAGTGAAAAAGCGGGAAAATTTGAACGCGGATTTTGTTACCGTTGTATTTTTTTGGGGGACAATAAATACAAGCCAGCAGCCAGCTTTTTGCCCATGCGGTGGTATCTGAGAACCAGATAATTAATTTTACATGGCCTAAGTTTAATCATTTATGATTGAATTTTAGGGAAAAAATAAGGTTTTTAAATGTGCAAAATTCATCTGCTTTACATAAATATAAAATAACATTTATACTGAGATACACATTACTATTACTTGTACCTGTCCATTATGAAAATATTAATATTCAAATATAAATACACGAGGAAGTAAAAACTTACCCTTGACCCACATTGCTGGTCATTTAAGAAGACAAGATATCCAGATATAGGGTAAGATCTGGAATCTATTGACATCCACACAACAGACAGGGCATCTGGCTTGTCTGTTCTCTCAAGAGAAATTATTGGTCCACCATCATTAGATACCAAAGGACTTTTCATCATCTACAAATAAAAGAAAATTTCAAAGTCATTATATGCAGTGTTAACACAATTTGTCAAAAGAGCATTTATATTCAAATGGATGTTAAATGAGTGTTTTATCAAGTAAGTGGTCTTTTGCAGCTGCTCTATGCTAAGAATCAATTGTGAGATTATACAACCCAAGCCCTGTACTGAAACAACATAGTAAGATGTGCTTGTGTGTAAAGTTATACTTTGCAGGAAGACATGTTGCCCAACACATCATTCTGATTCCCAGCCAACCTCAATACTGCATGATGAGCAGCAACTGACAGAGTAAAAGTCTCTGAACTGACAAAGGTCAAACACTTGATATCTCACACTGACTATGTTCAAACCTGGTACTTTGGAGATTGTTAGTTTTAATTTGAACACTGATTTTCCCCATATCTTTTAATTTTTATTGACTGCCCTTTAAAAAAAATCTTTCTTTTAGGAAGCCTCTATTTTTTGTTCGTTTATTTTTTATTTACTCACCAGTTTGTTTGACATTTGTGCAGCTTGTTGTGGATTAGTGGAGTAAACTTCAACCATGACTTCATACAGACGTCCACCAGCCAATCCACTTACATTGATACTGTTGTTTGTAGGAGGGAACATCTCACAATATGATACTCCATTTAAAAACAACTAAAAATTAGAGACATTGATAATAATATTAATGATCACATTACATGTAATAGTAAAACTGTTAAGAACAAAGGCTGATACTGTATGTTATATTTTACAAGGTATTTATATCATGCTATTTGCCTTTTAAAATATACGCAGAAATTAATACCCAACACGAATATTTCACTATAAATCTGATCATAATTGAAAATAATGATGTTCATAATTGAACATAATAATGTTAACTCTAAATCAGCTGATATTATACTCAGTCTGTGCCAAAAACTTTTTCATTCACTAGCCCTAAGGGGCTAGTAAGGTCCTGTGTTGTACTAGCCCGAACTCAATTGCACTAGTCCTTATAGAAGATTCTTTGTTAATAAGGTAGAATTTTAACTAGCCCACCGGGCTAGTGACTTCAAACTTTTACTAGCCCGAGACTGATTTTACTAGTCTCGGGTGTAGGGCTAGTGGCTAAACTCACAGACTGTTACTCTGCGAATATAAATCACCATACATTATTATTTCTTGATAGTTATACTTTATTTCTGAAGTCAAATCTATATATCCAGCTGAATCAATTTCAACAAGTGTAGATCCTATTGCAAGGCGATACAGAAGTCCACTACTGGTGGAACAATTCTTAAATACCAGCAAAAATAGTTAAAGAAGAAAAGTTTTCTGAGCCCAAGGCCCATAGCTCCGTCAAAAATCAATGGACCCAACCCATAATCAAACTTGATCTGTAACCCATAGTGGTTGATTAACAATGCAAATATCAGCTTAATATCTGAAACGGTTTAGAAAAAAAGTCTGGAAAACCTATATTTTACCAAAATTTTCTAAGTCCAAGGCCCATAACTCCGCCAAATATCAATGGAATGGAATCAAACTCGAACTTGATCTGTAACTCATAGTGGTAGACTCACATAGCAAATATTAGCTTAATATCTGGAACAGTATAGAAAAAAGTCTGGAAAACCTATATTTTACCAAAATATTCTGAGTCAAAGGCCCATAACTCCATCCAAAATCAATGGACAGGAACCAAACTCGAACTTGATATGTAACTCATAGTGGTAGACTCACACAGCAAATATTAGCTTCATATCTGGAATGATTTAGAAAAAAAGTCCAGAAACCTATATTTTACTAAAATTTTCTAAATCAAAGGCCCATAACTCTGTCCAAAATCAATGAACCAGAACCAAACTCTAACTTGATCTGTAACTCATGATGGTAGACTTACATACCAAATATTAGATAAATATCTCTTATAGTGTGGGAAAAAGTCAGGAAAACTGAGTGTGATGGACTGACAGACTGATGGACGGACTGACGAAGTGCAAACCTATAGTCCCCTTCGGCGAAGCTGGTAGGGGACTAATTAGAATATGCAGGCAGCTACTGTAAAAAACATAAGGGTCCATAATTACCACATTTTTAACCTTACCTGATAACCCTTGACAAGGGACAGGTTTTCCTCATTCGGTAATTCCCAGAACACTTCTAATATTCCAGGTCCAGTAAAACATGCTTTGATAGTTGGTACACAATCCCACCATGTCCAGTGTTTCTTACTCTGTAAAAATAATTCAAAATTTTAGCAACCTGTCACATTCCCTTATAACAACGGAAGATAATTTTACCATTTGTTTCGTTTACCTCATAAAATTAGGACAGGAAGACAGACGAATAAGTTTTTTGCTATAGCTACACATTAACATCATAAAAATTTACAATAAGAAAACTACAAAATCTTCTAATTTTTCATCAAGTAATTCTATTAAAGTAACATTATTTCTATGAACCAATATTAGAAGTCAATTATTTTGTTGTTTCATTAAATAAGAATATAAGTCTTCGTGGAAAGTCATTGTTATAATATTATTTTGTAACACATTCAATCAATACAGTACATATATTGGGACTACTCAGGCCTGTGTTCATAAATGTTCTTATGGTAATACCATATTCATAAGTACTAAACTAGAGGCTCAGAGACTGATCCTGTATCGCTCAACTGACAAAATGCTGAACAGCAGGGTTTTCAATGTTCTGCATGGTGGGCATCCTTTTTGTCAGATTAGAATGAAATGAGCGATCTTTGTGAAGGACCTTCCATACATCATTCCTGTAAAGTATGGTTGCATTTGCTTCATTGGTTTCTGAGGAGTTGATGAAAATGTGGAAAGTTAACAGACGGACGGTCCCATACGGTCAAATTAATGTTAAATATAAGTTCTGCCCTGGCGGCTATGTTGTTTGTCGGATCAGAACAAAATGAACAACCTTTGTAAAGGACCCTCCATACATCATTCATGATTAGTTTGGTTGAATTGGTTTCAGTGTTTTCAGAGGAGTTGATGAAAATGATGTTTTCCCATAAGGTCCAAAGTTAAATATAAGTTCTGAGCTGGTGGCCATGTTTTTGTAGGATTGGAACAAAATGAGCAATCTTTGTTAAGGACCTTCCATACATAATTCCTGTAAAGTTTTGTTGAATTTGCTTCAGTGATTTCAGAAAAGTTGATGAAAATGACATTTTTTCCAAAGGGTCCAATGTTAAATATAAGTTCCGTGCTGGCGGCCATGTCTTTTGTTGGATTGGAACGAAATGAGCAATCTTTGTTAAGGACCTTCCATAATATATCATTCCTGTAAAGATTGGTTGAATTTGCTTCAGTGGTTTCAGAGGAGTTGATGAAAATGTGGAAAGTTAACAGACGGACAGACGGATGATGGACGCCAAGTGATGGCAATAACTCACACTGACCCATTGGGTCAGATGAGCTAAAAACCTGTCTAGGCAGATTACATGAGAAACCACATTTCATTAATATTATTCTTAAACTTGTTTATTTCCATACTGTACCTTGGGTGATGGTTTGCCTTTATCTGAGACAGATTCAGCATCAGAATCACTATCCGAGACTTCCTCCTGTCTGTCATCCCCAGGTAATACAAAGAATCGTCTACAAAACAAAGATAACAATCACATTCTTTCATCTAGTTTTCCTTGTAGCGAGTCATGAATATGTGTTAATTTAAAGAAGTTTTTAACTTTGTTTTACAATGTGTTTTTTTTAATTTCTATTGAGTTCTTCAGGTGATTTTTCATAAATACATGAATTTCAAAGTCCTGTCAAACAGGTAGTTTACATCGTAGAGAAACATAAAACTCTTACAAAACAACTCATTACAAGAAAGCAGTGTATCAAATTTCAACTAAATCCCTTCAGGCTAAGCAGAAAATCATGTGACAAAAAATATGACAGAATGACGGACATGTTGACAGACACACTGTGTCCAATCAGGTACAGCAACGGTTGTTTGGTAACAACTTACTGTTTTTAAGAATTAAAAATAAGGCATAAGAATTATTTTGCATTCAGAATTTAACATATATTAATGTTCATTTAGACAAATATAAGAAAATAATTTCATTTATTTGCTTTCAAACAATGTAATTACAGAGAAGTCAAAATGAAAGTGTACATGTTTGGTACAATGTAACCAGTAAACAAATACCAAACACGTACATTTTCAAGTTTAGTTTGAAGCTATTCCTAAACTTTAGAATGTAAAAAATTGACCAATATGATTATTATTAATCAAAATATTTGGTAAAGGCGTTTTTGAAATCTTTATAATAACAGGATTTACATACCAAACAACCATTGCCGTTGTCGATTGGACACAGTAAGACAGACAGACAGACAAGTCATTCCTATATATATCCCTCACAGGTTGAGTGAAGGTATAACAAAGGAAAAATTCAATATTCTATATCAGTAAATTTAAAGAATTATACAGAACATTTTCAGACCATATAAATTTAGCAATACATAAATACATGTATTAATGTCTAGTGTATTTTTTAATTTTTGCTGAAATGAGCAATTTGTTGATATTATAAATTTTCATACCTGGATGTAATGATATGACTGTTGAGGAATCCTTCCTTGACAGCCATAAATCTGATAAAACATAACCCTGGTGTCTTCAACTTTATACCTTTACTGTATAACTATAAAGCAAATATGCAAAATATGAAGCATATACAATGTATACTATAGGGTTATAGAATGGGATTTTTAATATTGGACCTGTATTATGTCCAAGGACAGTCGTATTGGGCCGAGGACAGCCGTATTGGGCCGGGGCAACGCCTAGGCCCAATTCAGCTGTCCGAGGCCCAATACGACTGTCCGAGGACATAATACAGGACCAATGTGAAAAATAACATTCTATGACGCCTTTATTAAATAGTTATGTAAAATTATATACTATTAATTCAGTGGCAACAGAATGGGCGAAGGACTTGTTAGTCAATTTTTATGTTTACTTTTCCTTTAACCTCAAGTTTATTTTCATGTATTTCTGCAACGGGAAACAGTCTCCAACATTTGTAAATTTGATTTGTGACTGCCTTTTTCATATATGACGACATGGACAAACATTGAAATGTCCGTCAGCCCAAGGACTTATAATGCATCCTTGGTCAGCCACACAAAGGACTCAAGTTGCGCGAGTGGTGGTTACCTGAAAAAGTTTTACTTTTCTGATCTTCGTAGCATTTTGTGTTGAAATCTGATTGTTGACATGTTTGAATACTATGATGTTTCATATTGCACATCACTAAACTATCAAAGTATTTTTCAGAATATCAACAAACCAGCGTTGTCATTGATGTCCTTTAACTTCTGCAAATTGAATGTAGAAATACGGGATCGGATCCCGGAAATGAAACTGAATTTCCGTTTTAAAATAAATCGTAAATATTTATTATTGTAACGCAGAGCGTTACAGATGTTCCCCAAACGAACATTGTGCATCCCATTCATAGCACCTCTCATTTTCCAGTATTTCTAAGCTTCAATGGCAAAAGTAACAATTTTGAAAAATCTGAGGCTGAAAATCATTTGTACACAGGCTAAGTAACCTTCATGTAAATTTTGATCCGAGAACTTTCAATTTTTCCCGCCTTTTTTCCATTTCCATGGCAATGGCAGCTATTTTGAAAATTCTAAGGCTGAAAATCATTTATACTCATGCCAGGCAACAATCCTGTAAAATTTCATCCAATTCCGAGCACTTTTAATTTTCCCGCCTTTTTTCCGTTTCCATGGCAACAGCAGCCATTTTGAAAATTCTGAGGCTAAAAATCATTTGTACACATGCCAGGCAACCTATCTGTAAAATTTCATCCAATTCCAAGCACTTTTAATTTTCCCACCTTTTTTCCGTTTCCATGGCAACGGCAGCCATTTTGAAAATTCTGAGGCTGAAAATCATTTGTAAACATGCCAGGCAACCTTCCTGTAAAATTTCATCCAATTCGGAGCACTTTTAATTTTCCCGCCTTTTTTCCGTTTCCGTGGCAACGGCCATTTTGAAAATTTTGAAAGTGGTGAACACTTCTACTCATTGAGGCAATCATTCCTGTGAAGTTTCATGAAGTTTGGTCAAATAGTAGCCGAGATATGGGGTGGACAAGAATTGAGCGGAAGAAAGAAAGAAGAAGAAAAATAATAATAATAATGATAAGAAACGGAGCAAACACAATATGTCTCCCAAACTTCGTTTGGGGGACATAATAAAAAATGTACGATTGATTTGCATTGTAGCAGTCTAGCAGATTATTTACATGGAATTATGTTCTGTTCATGATATTGCCGCCATTTTGTTGAAGATTTGATGAACCCGAAGTCTGTATTGGGCCTGGAAGTATTGGCCAAGTAAACCCGTATTGGGCCAGTAAATCCATATTGAGCCAGTAAATCTGTATTGGGCCTGTTTGTGGCCGTATTTGTCCAGTAAATCTATCTATATTTGCTCTAATCATTTTGTATTGCATAGACAATTTCAATCATATTTTACATAATTATATAATAAATGTAGTTATAATAATCTTACCTTTATTCTAGGTTTCAAGACATGAGATGCGGATTTTTAAGCATGTATTTAATTTGGTTCCATATTAGTTTTCCAATGTTTTTTCCACATGAAACCATAATAAAATTGGTGTCCTTGAAATAAGGATTTAACATGTAATTCTTTGAAATTCTACATACTGAAAATATATTGTTTTAGATTGTGTTAATCATCCTATATTAATGAGACTTATTCTTAATATTTGACTGTATTCAAACTTACTTTTGCAGAGTCCAGATGTAATTCTGGTGGTGCTCCATCAGTGGTGTAAAATATTTTAGATCCTGGTGAATCACATTCCAACGTGACTTTGGTTCCTATATCAACACTACCTCCATTAACTTGTGATGAAATAAATGGATCAGATACTCTTCCAGCTATAATAAAGAAATGAGTGGTAGTAGATAGATAGAAAAGAGGGGTCCCCTTTCCCAAAATTCATAAATTCATGTATTATGCTTAGGTTGCTTTGGCTTTCACGCACAATTTTTAGAAATCTGAGAAATCACACCTCATGCCTATTTTTGGGGGTATTTTTCACAAATCATGATGCCAAAAAGTAATGCCTAGACCCCTAAAGGACCCCTAAAAGCAGTAAAAAATAGGAGTGGAAAGTTTTGAACTAAGACCAAAACTCTCAAATGAAGTCATATTATTCCCAAGACACATCTACTAGCCAAAGAATGTTGATGTTTGATAAAATATCTCAAATATGGACTTTGAAGCAACTTTGCTTTTGAGTAAATCATACAGAAAATGTACCACTAACAGACCAAACTACTTAAAATCAAAATTAAACAGAAGATTATAACTGCAGAACTCCTTGGACCTGTGAACCCAAAATCAAACTCGGCCTGAGTTTTGTGGTAGACATACCAAGTTTGAAGACAGTATTATATTTCATTCTCAAGTTATCAGTTGGAAACCTTCAATGGACAGATGGATGGACAGATGGACGGATGGACAGACGGACAAATGGATGGACACATGACTGAGGGTATCACATAATACCTGGCCACTACATGTAGTGGGGTATAAAAACCAAACATTACAAATGCTGAGTACAACTGTCCTTAATTAAGCAAGCCATTGTGATTTATGATTTTAAATTTGATAATTGTGTCTTCAGAAATGTTCCACTGTGAAAGTTTTATATCTTTCCTTGCTAAATAAGTCAACCCCGCTGACAACAATGTATTTAACTTACAATTTAATATTTACATTAATACTGCGTTTCCACTCTATGTATTCAATTTTAAACACTAATGTGAAGAATTAAAACAATTTTAAAAATTGATATATACATTTATCTGTGAGAAGAAAAAAAGATTGAACATACCTGCATCCAAGACAAACACAACACAAGAATAACCAGGAGCTCCTTGTGAAGCAACAGTGTATGATCCTGGCTCATCAAATGTGTACAGAAAACTATTGTCAGCTGTTGGCTTCCCACTGTTAAAGGCTTTAGGACCTGATATAACATTTAATGGTTCCTGTAAAACACAAAATTTGGATATTTACAGTATGTACTTATTCATTTTTACAGAACTTCTTTTGTGACAAGTGTTAACTATAGTTTCAAAAAAATAAAATAAACTTAGGTTAAATTTCCAATTTTCAGAACTCACAATTTATAAAAAATTAGAAAAATATATTTCATACTGGTAATCAATGTTGTGCAATAGCAATGTACTAGAAAAATATGTGCCTTTCAGTTTAAATTGTTTGACTAATAAACTACAATTATGAATTAACTGGAATGTTGTTTAATTGAGGCTAATGTGAAATTGTAATAAAATAAATTGGCAATTTCAAAAACAACTTTATCAAGTTGCACTGAAGAACTCCATGATTTACAATACTGTAAAAGTACTTTTATTGGTGGACATCAATTTTCGTGGTTTTCATAAAAAATACTATTTCGTGGGCACTTAAATTCGTGGTTTCAAATTCTATACCTTTAAACTCAATGGAAAAAATGCTTTTTGTTGGGAACTTAATTTCGTGGTTTTAGCAAACCACGAAATTCATGAAAATTGGAACCCCACAAACAATAGTACTTTCACAGTAATTAAATCTACAATTTGTTAAATTCCTTAATATAAAACATGATGATTTGACCAACTTTTGAAAATCTTCCATCACTGGCACCTATATTCCAAAATTTTTTTAAAGTTACATGTATGTGCAGAGGATAGAAATTTAATTACATTTTTATTGATTTATTTGTTTTACTACTATTGTCTACCTACAGTGTTGATTTCAAATGAAATCTATTACAAGCAATTTACTACTGGAAAATGCCTAAATAAATGCTAAAACATCCCTAATTAAACTGAGAAACAAAAAACATAGTTCCTTACAAGACCAATTGTGATAAAACAATAAATAGCACTTTGAAAAACAAAATTCTCAGTCTAATTTATGTGTCAAAATAAAATAATTCTGTCTAATAGAAATATTATATAGACAGGATTGTGAAAGCCTAAGGCTGAAGTCTTTGGTTTCATCCAATTTTCCCCAAAAGGCATGACCAATTTCAAGAAACATCCTTTATTTCGAAAAATCTTTTATTTCAACATGACTTATTTCAGGAATCATCCTAAATATTTCGAGTCCTCTATAAAATCAGAGCAAAACATTTGGATTTAATATACTGGTCCATAAAAGCAGCAAGCAAATCGTTCCAGCTATCTAGCAGTGACATTTGACTTACTCCATCTTCTTTGTGTGTAGTACTGGAGTTATCCTGACAACAAGAATCATTGGTGAGAATTGGTTTTTTTTTAATGAAATATACAAATAACATATATGAAGATAATTTTTAAGAGAGTTTGAGAGCATTGGATATCCTTGGGTTTTACCCATTCAAACATGGTTAAATATTTTTGTGCATGGATCATATTTTCTTGATCATAGGTCACCATAAAATGCGTAAAATAGACAATGTACAAATTTTATCAACTTCCAATTAAATTTTAATTTATTTTAAGGCATGCAAACAGGTAATGAAAAATGAAGAAAAACTCCAGAGAGAGCCGTTTCCTGTCAAGGAGACGGATTAATATAAGCTATGCTTAGCTTGTTTCCAAATCCTATTATGTGTTATTAATTGTTTGTTATAACATGTCGTGCATTATTTTGCTGAATAAATGTGTTTAAAGTAAAAAGGAAGAGATAAACAAAGCATACAAAAAGGAGAAAATAAATATGTCATACAAACAAGGAGAAGAATGACAAATAAACATGTCATAAAAACAAGGAGAAGATAAACATACTTCGTACAAACCAGGAGAAGATAGATATGCACAAATCACAAGTAAAAGGAGAAGATAGATTTATGCCTTACAAACCAGGAAAAGAAACATGCAAAGAAGAAGATGAACATTAGTCATACAAATGACTAAATATCGAAGTTACTGTGAATTTAAATTCAAAAACAAACAAGGAAAAGACAAATACAAACCAGGGAGAGATTACTGTATATCATACAAACCTTGCTTTCTGGAGAAGATACATGTATAATATTGTGTGCTTCCTCATTTCCTTTCCATGTCCACAAAACACTGTGTCCCTGAAATCATGAAAAACATTGGTTTATTAATCAATTTATCAATGGTAAAATCCAATACATTTGTGCTGAAATGAAAATGGCACCATAATAATGGTTCCTCCTTTCTTGAATTGAATTCATGCCACTAAATTTGCTAAAATCATGTAAAGTGCTAAATATGTTTTTGGCTTTCATGTATATAGAAATGTATGAAATCAAGAATCACACCTTTTTTAGGGGTATTTTTCACAAGTCAAAGTGCAAAAAAAAAACACCTTTACATGGATCACACTAAGACCCCTACAGCCCCCCACACCACCCCCCACCCCCATAGTAGGCAACATATAGCATGACAAGCTATTTTCTACAATGCAATTTTCATGAAAATCATCTGAGAAATGAACTCCAGAGCATTCTTTAACAGAAAAAAGAAGGGAAAAAGGGAATGTGTCAAAGAGACAATGACCCAAAGGGGAGTAATAACAACTCGAAGCCACCATCTTCAATGAACGGTGAGGAAACTCCACACTCAACGGCAGGTTGGAGTCGGCCCCTAAATAAAGAGTAATCTAGTTCAGCGAAATAAACATCATCCTAGACTCCTATAGACATAAAGTAAACTAACAAGAAAACAGACAAGAGGCCATTTTATTATGGAATGCACAAGAAAATTTCAATTGTTGCATTATTTTTGGCACTTCACTGTATATATATATAATAGTTACTTACCTTAGTCACATAAAGAAAATGTGGATGAAAACCTTCACCATCAACTCGACACACTTGATTATCATAACGCTCATCACAAATCACACTGCTAACTCGAATATCATCTATCAACTATAAAATAGAAGTATGGCGATTTTCCAATATTAAAAGAAAGAAAGTTACAGCAAATAGTCATAAATACATTTCATTTCAGCGAGTTCTTTATTAATCAGCAGTAAATAGCTTGTACTGTTTAAACAATAACATCTACATGTATTTCATTAAATTTGAGTCACAAACTTATCACTAGCTAACTACAGGTACCTGTTAGTACAAATTTTAAGAAATCTTTACACTTTTGATAACTTAAATATTTACACACTGTTTCCATTTATAAAGTAATTTAATTACTAAGAAATAAGAAAGACAGAAAAAAATAAAATGAACATCATATTCCAAGTTTATATTACATGTGTTATCTGGACTGTCATAATTTACAGTGGATAACTTCAAAAAACACCTGGGGAATAAGTCGTAGTCGACAAATACAAAGTATAAATGCCAAATACAACAAAGAAATCCTGACAAAGCAGCATTCAGAATTTGGGGAAAAGTCAAGTGGGATAAAAAAGGGATTGGACTTACTTGTACACAATGCAAGATAAAGGAGAATGAATCCCAAGCAACTACAAGCAATGAAAAAAAAGCGATGACATTTTTAAATTTTCAGCTTAATTATTCCATTTGTTTACAGTAAATATGTTGCATAGATCATTAGCATGTAGTTGTTCCATATGAAACATATGTTGAAACTCCTTCTGCAAGACTTGCCAGGTTTGTCAAACAAATAAACTCCCTTTATTTTGATAAATAACACATGTTGAAGTATGAGTATTAATTTATCAATTGCAGTAATAATTACTGTTTAATAGACATTTATAGTAATATACACTTTCAAAGCTAGCAACAAACACACAAAAATGTAATGACCCCAAAAAAAACATTAAAAAAATCATGACTTTCTGGGGCTGAAAAGATACGACTAAAACTACTAAGAACTTGTCTCTAAGACAAACACAGAATTTTGAATATTTAATCTAAGCTGCATTATTTTCCTAGCTTCTATTAAAATTAGATCAAAGCATTTTCTTTATTTGCAGACTGCATTTGTTGGACAAACAAGAATAACAGAATAATGTGTACTATGAGAAAAATTTGTTGGTTACCTCCCTGTACCAAGTTTTATGTTAGAAGTGGAGATAATTTTAATTAACATATCAATAGCCTCTTTTGATATTGAAATTAAAATGATCTCCACTTTGACCATATATAACTAACTTGGTACAGGATGTTTCTCATTGTTTGTAACCAATGGTACACTACCCTGTAGATTGACTAGCAAATAACCCAGACTTACTTCCTTATCCTCACTAGTTATACTACCATTGTCTTCCTGTAGTTAGATTTACAATAGTCATTTTGTTTTGCCTGTGTTTTTACATATATCTAATTTTCAACAGACGATGAAGGACGAAAAAGTATAGGGTATGTAAGTCTAGTCATGTCCTACTGTGAATTCATGATAAAATTTACAATTCAAAAGATGACATCTGAAGAATATGACTTAAACATTTTTGCTGGAAGTGTTGTATGTTTCTGTACAAAATGAAACTTTCAGGTACAATTTACATGTATGTACAAGAAAATTTCACAAGTGAATGAGACTTACTGGTCCTGATCTTTTATTACTGTTTTACACTAAATAGATCATGATTTAGTCCTATATACTTTTACTACATGTCAATCTGTTTCATTCAAAATGTTAAAGTGTTTCAAGTGAGAGCTTATACCAAAATTCTTGCTAGAGGCTAAAACTTTTTTTTTTAAACTGGGTCCATGGAAATTGATCAATAGCTTCAGTATTCTGATGAATATTGACTGGACAATGACAAGTCACAATTGGATAAGTCCTACTTTTCACACCTTCTCATTGACAATCAACCAATTTACAATAGCTATTGATCAATTTCAATGGACCAATTTTTCTGTCAATTTGTAAAAAAGTTTAAGCTGCTACCAAGAATTTTGGTATTAGCTTTCACTTGAAACACTATCACAGGGACAACATTTAGAGTAGCAGTTTTTGTATAAAAATATCATAAATGTTTAAAGAAAAATGTATTCAAAGTTTGGTCATTTTGGTGTAATATTCAAGTCTTGCTTATATGGGAAAATACATCAATATCTGTTACATACATCATATGAAAAAGACGGGAAATGTGGTAAATGTCAAGGAGACAACATCCCTTATCATGTCTTTTCCTGACTAAATATTTTCAAAAACAATTTCGTTATAAATATCAAGTCGTATAATTTCCTTTGTTGGTGTGTTTTTTTTT
>MJUU01013008.1:3404-15429 GCA_002080025.1 Modiolus philippinarum | reverse complement strand
CCAAATAATTGTACAAAATAACAGATACAGTCAAACTTCAATGGCTTAAACACCCAAGGGTCAGATGAAAATGGTTGGAGATAGAGGGGTGTTCGAGTTATTGAGATCAAATTATGTCTAAACTTCAAGAAAGAGACAACAAAAATGATTTGAGACATTCAAGGGCACTTGAGTTAATGCGGTTTGAGACATAAAAGTTCAACTGTATATCAATCAGTAAGATGCCTCACAATATTGAAAATGATAATTTATGTGACATTTGTTGCATTGGAATCGACCCTCAAGTTTTACTTTTCTGATAAATAGTATTTTTTAAAAACATTGTCATTTACTATTTGTGGAAGAAATTACAACAGATTTTTTGGTTGCTATGCAGGGTAGACACATGGTACTCTACTGGTTTCTCAACAAAAGTTTGACCTTCAAATAGTAGAGTCAAATCACTATACATTGCATTCAGCTTGGATATGTGCCAGTTTACTTGATATTCATAACAACATGGAAAGGAAAAGTACACCTAATCTTTCAAACTGAATGAATGGTTTATGACCTTTACTACCTTGAGGGTCAAACTTCTATCAGGAAACTTTAAGTATAAACCTGGAAAATAACCAGAAATTATATTTTAATGGCAATAAAGATAGTCAAATTGCAATGTGTCAGTTTTTTATCTTGTAAATCACATAATGAAGAATGGAAAGGCTATCAAAGTCATACTATATAGTGTTAATCTATACCTTGGAGTAACTTCTTTTGATGCTAATTCCTCTGTAGTCAGCTGGTCTATTTTTTGTACCTCAGCAACATCATATGAACGTAATCCTCTAAATATCCAGCATACTATATCATTGGCTTTCACTGTCACAGGGTCTGGTTTTATTTCAATAGCTACATTTACTTCATGTACCTGTAAAAATTTACAAACATGTCAAGTCCTTCTCAAGAGTTGTTAAAAGGCTATCAATTGTAAGCTAATTATGTGACGTTTTAAATAGAAAACCCAGTTCATAAAAAGTTTACCACATACACTGCATACAAAATGGTCGACAGTCTTGTTAAAATGTAAAAGGACACTTCTACCACATATACTACATACTAAATCAGAAATTATATCATGAATATTTAATTTTTTTTATCCATTGTCATTTGTTCAGCTTCTAGTACAGATATTAACAGATCATCTTATGACATACAAAGTTAAGTTTACCAACTCAACCATACATTTAAAGACGGAATCTTTTATTTGTGGCTTGCAGTTTCCTTAAAATGCTTCACATTTAAAAATAACTATTGTCTGTCAAACATTTTCTTCGGGACATTTTCAATGTTTTACTACTTTATACTTGTTATATCATAACAAATTTGCTTCATTTCAATTCTAAGTAGGGTAAACTAGTGAAATAGATGATGCATTTTTCACAAACGTATATCAAAATATAAATCAATTTACAACAGACATGAAATATTTGAATGTGAATACATACCTGTGGCTGTGTAGAAACAACAATGGCACCAAAGACTTTTGGTAAACAGGAACTGTAAAGAAAAATTCATATCTTTTAATCTATCATACTGCATATCTTTATCTTGTCCATATTAAATAAGATATAATACTATATTCTGATGAAATGAAATATCCTGATTGATTCTGTAATTTGATTGGTTAACTTGACAAGGGATATGAGAGAATATCTCAGCGGTAACAAAAACATGATTTTCAAATACTTTTAAAAGAAAATCAAGAGCACTTCATGAGAATATAATTGTTATTCTGGCTTCACAGGGGATATGAGTTCTTATTCCACTATATAATTATAACTTGACTAATAACGAATTTTCATTGGCCAAGACTGGCACATGTGACTGTGAACAAAACATCGTGTCTCCCGCTGAACGTCGCTGAACGTCCCCTCATTCGAAATTCTCTAGATGTTACAAGAGTTATCATAGTAAAGAGGTGTTCCAAGTTAACATGGTTAAGGAACAGCTCACTGTCACCTAGCCGAGGGTTTTTACTGAATAATAAGGTCTCAACAGCAGTTTTAATTATTTTCATTTGTGTTGTTATGTCAATTTCAAAAATCAATAAAACAAATTTATTTCAGCAACGACAATGCCTTTTCTTTCTGTAGTGTACTTTTAGTTCTTGGGTCCTTATTACGCTATTATATTTTCACCGATCGATGTCATAGATGCAGCGGCTTTCGAATACAGAAGGATCCAGACGGAGTTTCAAGTAAAAAGGATTCCAGACGAGTTTTTGCTAGTTTTTTGTCAATTTTGCCTGAATTCTTCAAGATCATGAAAAAAATTCAGATAAGATGGCGGGGAGGCAGAACCACTTCTCGATACAACCTTCAATGATTTGTACATATTAAACTTATAGTGGTGGAATAAAATATTTATTTCCCATGCATATGGGAGATATGAAGATTTGTTTACCCTTGGGAAATCATATTTCCCTCAGGCGATGCCTTCGGGAAATATGATTCCCTCGGGTAAACAAATCTTCATATCTCCCACATGCATGGGAAATAAATGTATAATATTCTCTGTCTGTAGTTATGCATAATATCCCTTTAGATTCACAAATAACATATGACTGAAAGTGATCAGAGTATCCTTATGGCTTAAAATACAAATTTGTTATTATATCAATTTTACACCATCAAATATTACAAGTACTGGTTGTTCTGAGTTGGTAAAATCATGCTTACATTGAAAAAGATAACATGTTTTTATCNCACTCACAGATTTGCATAGTTTAATTGTGTTGTTTTGTTTATTTTCCATGATAAACTTACTTTCCCTAAGCATAGAATTTCTTTCTTTTTATTCTTTTTTTTATTAAAAATAAGTCATTCATGTTCTTTAATCATGGTGCCACTGCATGTTTTAAGGTATTCTTTTCTTTTGTGAAATAATGATTTATGTAAAGAGTAACTGGAGAGCCTGCTCATGGACTTCTAAACTACCTGCTAATAACGGATTTATTATTATTTTATTCTTCTTATTTTAGTAACAGGTGTTTCTTAGACTCCTTTTTGACTATTTGTTTACCTTATTATGTATTCTTTCAGTAAATAGTCATTGATTGCACGTGTTTATTTAATTAAACTTGCAAATTGATTTCTTGGTACGTCCATGAGGAGCCTCACTAGTGTTTTTGCTTATCATTTTTGCTTGAATTTATGTTTTGTTATTTGTATTCTATACCTTATGCTTGTATTTAGAGAGAGGGCTTGTTAAGCCTTTGCCTGTTGCCCAATTCTTTTCTTCATTGAATAAAATAAGTTTAAAATCAAAAATGCTCAAACAATGGGTACTGATATTAATACATTATACTATAATCCTGGTGTAAGAATTAAACATGAAAGGATATGGAGTAAATGCAAATGAGAGAAGGTCTCTACAAATACATGGCAAAACTTAGCAATAGATCAACGCTTTAATTGTTGTCCTTCATATTACAGTCACCATAAGGCTTTCAACTATGAGCTTTATTCATGCCTATTAGTAAGTTCAAAACGGCCCCTAGCCGAGAGGAATTCATTGCTAGATGCAGAGCAACGCTAAATCCATGTGACATTACACATGGATGAAAGATCGTCGACAAACATAAATTTAACAACTAAAGTGTTCTTGCAACCGCTGTCATCCGTTGCCTGACAAAATGACTTTTACACAACACTTAAACAACCACAGGGCACTCATCGAGCCAAAAGTAAGATTATCTTTATATTCTTTCTTACGAATAGTGAAACAGCAATGTATCCTAGTCATCTATTTAGTGTGTATTATGTGAAATTTGAAATATCGTACATTTTCCTTTAGATAAATTCATCGTATTAAAAAAATCAATTAGATTTTGTTCTCTTCAAAGAATATTGCCTCTGTACCAACATGGCTCACACAGAAATGGAATACGTACAAATCAACTTCAACCTAGTATTTGTATTATAACATGCATTTAAACTATCATAATGACCGTAATTAAATGCCATCAAAAGCTAATCCAACATTAGAACAACCTACAGATTGAAATATGTTCTAAACCTGTCATCAAATGTTCCGTAATATTGTTTTACTTTGATATTTAAAATACTGCTAAAATACAAAGTACTAAAGTGGCATAATAAACTGTAAATTTTTATGCTGTGCATGTCTTTCCAGGAATAGCCTCTTTTTATCAGCATATGAATCAAATAATATGGGCATCCAAAGTTGTCTGGAAAAAGTATCCAGTACAAAGTTATATCGAAATTGGAAGCCCAATATAGTGCAAAGAACATCCATCGAGTAAAAACACATAATGTGGCCTCGTTATTTTTTGGCAAAATATTAAATTTCTTAGAGATGCAATGTAAAAGTTACGTGACAGACAAGTCTGACTACTGATCTGGTTAATATTCACTGGTCCACAAGAGAATGTCATTAACCCAGTGGTTTTAAAATAAGGTAAAAGGGAAAAGGTTTCATAAAAAAAAGAAAGAAAAAAGAAAAAAAATACGTTAAATATTGTTATGATGTACATTTAAAATACTTATTGACCACCTTTAACTGTTTAATCTATTACGTCTTTTAAAGGGGTTTTTATATGAGTTTCCTATTTTATATTATTACCATATTATTTGATTCTAATGTTACTCCTTGAAACACGTGTACAGCATAACAAAATTTACCGTTGATGATACAACTTTGGTATTTTTGTATTATTAACAAACGCCACAATTGCATTACAAGACTTCTGTATGCTTTTTCATATAGTTGTATAATTAAATGTTACAATGAATTATTGACCTGCTGGAATTTTAGGATTTAAGCTGAAGAAGAGGAAGAGTTGATACAACCGACAAAACTGTCAACCGCAATTGTCCTGACTTGGTACGCGTATTACAAAGGCATTGGCAGTTTGAACTGGTTTTATGGTACGCCAAACGTCCTCTTCCATTCGGTTGTTTCCTAAAGCAACTCAACATTAATTGCTATTAATTGAAAGGTCTTGGACAATTAAAAGAAATTATTCATCTTGGTACTGAGTACGAAATAAATCTCGAACCACAGTTCGCACCGAAACTTCAATTTTTACTACAAGGACTGATATCTATTTAAGAACTTTTCAGTTGATCGTATGAAACGGATATTTCTTCAAGCATTGATTTATAAGGCGATTACAAAGATGACTATGTTAAATGAGAAAGTCTGGAAACATAAGTTTAGGGAGAAAATAATCAAAATTAATTTTGCCCTGCATCGTTCAGGGATTTCCACCATTTTTAAGATTTATAACCTTTTCGAAAACCCTGGATCCGCCTCTGATAGATCATTTTTCTTCAACAACTGCCATGCGGTTACCGAAATGGTCATATTTACCATTAAAACGATGTCACTGTATCTCTCTATTTCAAAGATCACATGTTGTTTTTGTTGGTTTTTTTTATTGTTTTTTTTGTCATTTATAAGATGCGGTGCACTATATTTTTTTATTTGTCCCTGTTCATATACTAGATCAATTAAATGCCAGGGTGGGCATTGTTTTCTTTTTTTTCGGAAATCCCATTTCGGGAGTCCCATTTAAGCCCCAATTTTGACCTGGAAGAGCACCGGGATCCAATATTTTTCGCCTCAGTATCGGACATCAAATTGTCAGAAATCATGTTAAACTTTTCAAATTAATATAACTCATTTTCTTTACTTTCATTAGCGGGATTAAGATGACAAATGTAAAATCAATCTTGACCATTTACACCAGACTGATCCGAAAATGACAAAAAGGCTTCCGACACAGAAAAACAAGCTGACATAATCTTTGGTGTAGGCGTTAACTATAAATGAAGGTAATCGAGATTAGTTATGATGTGGGCCGTCGTTCTGTGTTGAAAAAAGTGATCAATTCATGAAATTGATAATGCAATGCATTGAAGATTCATAAGTTTCATTCGATACATTTTCCTTTACTTTTACCCTTACGTTTTTCGTTCCTTTTTCTTAATGATTGTATTGAATTTAAAATATTTGAATATGAAATTAAAATGTCATCTAATGTCATTAGTCATGCAACCATAAGAAGTTATCTAAACATCAAAACAGCTTCAAATGCCATCACATCATTCATAATATCTTTTTACGTTGTGATTTATTAATACAGGGTACGTCTCGTTTCTTGTTTGTCATCTTGAAATGCTGTATTAATTTGTTTTAAATAAAAACAGTAAAAAAATCAAAATTTTCCAATTATTTTAAATTTGAAAATGTCAAAAGTTAAGAATGTGACATACATCATTTTCAACAATTTATGTCTTATAAGTGCAGATAAGATCAAAGGATTAATGAGACTAAAGATGATGACAGATTGGCATGCAATGACATAGAATGAATTGACGTAGTATTAAATTTAGTAGGACCAAACCATTGCCATGGTCGAGGATGGCATAACTATGGCGACCTTCCCACTTTGTGTTTGTTGCATACTTTGTGTGTTGTCGATAACCATTGCGAAAATTTATACAGAAACAAATGTTAATAAAATCGACCAGTTGGGGACTAAATATGAAACATGAAAGACCTCAGAACAATCATGAATATGATCTGGAAGTAATGGTACGTTCAGGTAAAATCAGAGAATTGATCGAGGGGATTTCTTTTATTAAAGTATAGCCTATATATATTGTTGTTTCTCAAATAATCGGTTTTCGGCCCTGCCGAGAAATATTTGATGTCATTTAGAGCAGTATCTCCCTCTTGCATAGCTCTGTCCTTAGCTGATTTTGGCTTTCGTAGTTAGATCTTATTGGTTACTTGTTCTCTATCAACGTTTACATATATTTTGGTTCATAGATTTTTAATGGTGTTGCCATTGTCCTTGGATTGTTCGCTTTTGGATTGACGGTTCGGTTCTCACTTACTTTATAGTAATCTCGGTATTTTGTTATTTGTCTAGGACAGAGCCGATGCCACTGCTGATTGACTGTTAGTCCCCGAGGTAATCACTAACCCAGTAGCCAGTACTTCAGTGCTGGCTCGAAAACCGATTTTATTTGAAAATTTGAAATATCTAAATTTAAGAAAATTTTGTTAAAAACAAAGGAGTATCTCCCTCTTATATAGCTCTGTCCTCATCTGATTTTGGTTTTCCTATTTAGATCATTTTGGATACTTGTTCTCAATCAGTGTTTACATATATTTTGGTTCATGAATTTCCAAATATATTGATATGATCTGCACTGACGAGACATAAGTTATCGAAATGCGCAAATGCAGAACCTAATTACAGCAATCTCACTATTTCGTTATTTGTTAGCACTGGTCTGATGCCACTGCTGTTGGGCTGTTAGTCCCCGAGAGTATTCACCAACCCAATAGTCAGTACTTCGGTGCTGGCCCGAAAACCGATTTTATTTGAAAATTTGAAATATCTAAATTTAAGAAAATTTTGTTAAAACCTAAGGAATATCTCCCTCTTGCATCACTCTGTCCTTGGCTGATTTTGGCTTTCCCATTTAGATCTCATTGGTTACTTGTTCTTTATCAGCGTTTACATATATTTAGGCTCATGGATTCCCAAATATTTTGATTTGAACTGTACTGACGAGACATAAGTTGTCGAAATGCGCATATGCAGAACCTAAATTCATAGTCATCTCGGTATTTTGTTATTACAATAATATTTTCGGGCACTAATTTCTACTAATTAAAACCCGTTATGTAGGACTTGTCAATTCAAGTAATGTGGCTTAACCCAGTATAGGAAGAAAATAAACTTCACCTCGTGCAATATGAATTCTACTCGGCACAATATTCCCCAATATTCATGCTATAACCCCACAATATACTCTACAATAAGGTTAAGTCGCATTACAGTGGCTGGATTTTATGAGTTTGAATTGTAACACAGAATAATATTAACATTTTTCAAATATAATTTTGAAAAGAAATATTATTACTGACCCACTGTAATGTAACTTGATCTATTTGACATTTTATGTGCATATTTTGTAAATTTGTCAATCTTGTTGGGACAGGATTAATATAGGCAAAGCCTTTTATCTAATCCCTTTGTTTGTAATATGATTTAAACAATAAAATATTTGAATTGAATTGTTCTTTTTCTTCCTTTTCTCCTCTTTCTTTTCATTCTTCATCTTCTTCTTGTGCTTTCTTCATTTAACTTGTCCGACTCGATTCTCGGAGACCACTGACCCAAAACTATTTAAACTTTACAGGAAGGTAGATCCTTATTCCAAGATATGAAATCAGTCGGGTATTGAAAGGTTAAAAAATGGCCTATATCATTGGCCACTTTCAAATCTGACACCAGATCTTGGATAAAAACAGATATACCCCATTACAACATTACGACAGAAAATACAGGTGTTCAATTTACAAGATGTATTCCCTCTGTTATTGACTCCAATTTTCTGTAAAA
The DNA here is from genome assembly GCA_002080025.1 of Modiolus philippinarum. Classification (NCBI taxonomy): domain Eukaryota; kingdom Metazoa; phylum Mollusca; class Bivalvia; order Mytilida; family Modiolidae; genus Modiolus; species Modiolus philippinarum. The sequence goes on along the minus strand of MJUU01013008.1, from coordinate 7,004 downwards.
GTAACATAGAGGGGTAATGGGAAACTTTTTCATCCTTTGTAGTAAAATTATGGTAATGCATGGCCTGAAGCGGCAAAAAATTTAGCTCTAAAATAGTGCATTACTAATAACAAAATACCGAGGTTACATCATGCGATTTCATCTTTTAAGATTTACTTTTAAAAAATATTTGGAGAAAAGTTTCGACAAACTTGTTGTGGCCACTTTAAATATGTTTTTCTCGAGAAGGGGGAGTGAAACAGATCTAGAACCTTTTCCATTCAACTTAGGTGACATATGTTACACCTAAACTTGCCTAGGCCAAAGTCAGTTCGTCATTCTGAACTTTGATCTGGGACCTTATTATTGCATTTACTCGGAATCCGTAACAGATAGCAGGTAAAATGTAATTGCGAAAATATAACTTGTTAAGATCTACAAATGTTACATATAGTCCTGTCTTATTGGACCAATCGTGTGGGCTTATTGACCAAACAAAAAAAATTTTTGATGTCCTATTTCGGGGTTTTTGACTATGGCTCGAATATTTTTCATGGTACAAAAAGACATTCATACAAGATAATTAAAGTAAGGTGTGCTCTTTAAAATAGATCAATGTCAAATCTCATAGTTACAGACTTTAAAATCTTTATTTCACAAATAGGCGTAAGAATATATATATATTAAGCTTATAATGTTGTTTTAATCGGTGAATCAATAATGAGACCACAATGATATTCGTCGAACAGTTTCAAAAACAATGGTAGGTCAAAACTTAATGAAATCGATGAAATGTGACAGTGAGATTGCTCAAAATTTGCAAAACTCACTTTTGATCTTAAATGTTCGTTGGTTAGCGTGAATTCTGTGTTTGCATCCAAACACAGTCCCTTCTTTTTATTTATCATTTGGTACGTTTTCTCATTCATTAAACATGTTCATAGCTTAATTGTCTATATTAGATTGATAAAAATACCATATAAATGTAAAAGCCATATTAATTTTTCCTAAAAAAAAGAGTAGGAAAATATCTTACTTTTGATTCATTTGTGTAAGTGTGTTTTCGTGTTGTATAATTAATCTTAACCATTTTACCAGACTTTGTATCAACTTGAGAAACCTTACTGACATATCCAAACAGCACTCTGACATTTCATTCCGTGGGTGTATATCTAAAATAACTCGGGGGTTGTCTCTATTTGAAACAATGTATAAAATAACAACTTATAATGTATAAAATGGATACATCTACTTGCTTTACCATTACATAAGATTGATTACCCAACTTAATGGGGACATGTTTTGAAAAAAAAGTTTTGTGAAGGGATAATTTTGAGAAAGGAAAGAGCATCCCAAACATGAAGATACTTGTTCTATATCTCATTCAAGCTGTCGGTGTTTTCAGATTTTTCGAAAGCAAGGCTTAAACACTTTCTTCAAAGTGATACTATTTTCATATCTAAATCATGGTTTCCCTCTAAAATCGTGTAGATTACAAACAACACTTAGAAATCGAAGTGCCACGATTCCACTTTTTGTCCTGAGACTATAATAAACTTTATAAACATGCTGTCAAAATTAATTTGTGGATAATTTAACAAAACTGTAATGAACGATATGAAAGTTGAGAGGACAAAATAACAAATTTGTCCCAACTATTCTTTTTACATTGCTAAGGCAATAATTCAAATTAGCGTCTAAATAATTATTATCAAACTTAAGTTGTGATGATAATAGAAGTATAAAACTTATATTAATCCAGATAATATATATTTTTAACATTTTAAAGTAAGTGAGAACCGAACTGCCAGTCAAAATACGAAAAATCCAATGGCAACATCGGAAAAACAAAGAAATAGGCCATGGGCTGAAATCACTTTCCGTGCATCCCCCCCACTTCCCATCTAGACCGATTTTTTTTCAGTCCTCCTATATCCCCTCTTTAAAATAAAACATGTTACCACGAACATAACCTACACGCATAGACAGTACAGCGCCACTTTCAAAGTACACCTCGAAAAATTCTTGTATTTTCGTTTAAACCTAAGTTTCATCTTTTAAGCGCCATGATTATTTAATGATTAGTAATATGTACTGAAATTTGGTACCAAATTAAAGCTTATTTAATATCCTTTACAATAAACTCAAGTTTGGGCACTTCACGCCATTTTTATGATCTGGGGATACAAAAAATAAACCCTCCCCCTGCAAACAAATTCCTTTCAGATAAACAACGGTCGTCATTTGATCTAGTTTTTATGCCTTACTTATCAGTTGTGATACAATGTTGGAAAATAAAACCATTAGTGTCCATAAAATTTTGATTTTCGGTATAAAATTTTTGAAAAATGGGGATTTTCGGAATTTTAGATTTTTCACAATTTCGACTTTCTGACTTTATGGTCGTAAAAATCTGAATATATATTTAATAATTGCCGCTGTAAAAATGATTTATGATATGTTAGCAACAAATCGGGTGCAAACATTTTAGTTTCAGACGTATTGTAGGTTCAGAAATGTCAAAATTAGCAATCCCCCCCCTATAACTAAAGGGAAAAATGAAATATTCAGGCTCTAAATGATTAAAGAATAATGTTTTATTGTTATTCTAGTGTGTATTTCACTAAAGCTAGAATGCAGAAGATCATTTAAGTAGATTTAAACTTTTAAAGGGTCTCTTTTTGACTCCTCTGCTCGAAATTGTATGCAAAATGGGAATTTCCGTTTTTCAGAATTTCTGCTGTTTTGACTTTGAGATGCAAATCCTTCATGAAATTGCTATATAACTTGAAAATGTTGATTAGATATCCCTTCATTATATCTAAGCCATTAGAAAATATGTCTTTTTAACATTTTAGAATAACTACAGTCTCATAAATTACAAATATATAACCCCTTACCACAAATATTCAACACATTTTATTTTATTTTATTCAGCTTGAAAAGCTTAAACATTGTATAAAGGTCCAATAACATATAACTTCAAATACCAAAATACACAGAGACTCCCATATATCACAAATAAGATCATGTGTGTGGTTTATGGGCAGTTATACAACAATTAAACTTTGAATTTTGTAAAATTCCGAAATGCTGAAAAATCCCATTTTTCACGAAAATCGTCTACAATATACAATTTTACCCATATTTTGGCGTAAAAGTTGCATATTGCTATATATAACATGCATTTTTTTCACTACCGATACACCGAGACTACCGATACACCTACTTCAGCTTCGTATTTAGATCTTTTAATTTACATTGACGAAAATGGACGTTTGAAATCTAAGCTGTATGACAAACGTGATGATTTTAACTTCCCAATTGTGAACTTTCCCTTTCTGAGCAGCAATATACCTACCTCTCCAGCCTATGGAGTGTACATTTCACAGTTGATTCGTTACTGTCGGGCATGCAGTTTATACAGTGACTTCTTAGTTAGAGCAAAAACACTGTCCAAAAAGCTGCTTAGTCAGGGATTTGTTCAGCCTTTGTTACTTTCATCCCTTCAGAAATTCTATGTCCGTCACCATGACATCATTGACAGATATGACGTGTCTGTGTCCCAAATGAAAACGGACATTTTCAGCTAGATTTCACGTCTTCACGGATTTGACATAA
>MJUU01013004.1:40529-57205 GCA_002080025.1 Modiolus philippinarum | reverse complement strand
ATCATTTCTTTTTGACCCTACTTTCAGAAGGTAGACACGAATCAAATTTGAATAGCGACCCAATTTTATTGTCACATCGTTAAAATTCGTTAACTATTCGCATTTATTTGGAAAGCACTCTCAAAGTATTTCTAAAAATTCGCAGAGTAACCACATATATTCTCAAAACGATCGCATGAATGCATGTTTATTCGTAAAGCAAGCGCAATACGAAAGTAAACTACTAGCAATTATTCGTAAATAAATCGTACAACATTTGATGAACAAAACTGTCCATGATTTAGCTATTTTTGTAAATTTCGTTGAAAACTAAGGAGTATCTCCCTCACGCAAAGCTCTGTCCTTAGCTGATTTTGGCTTTACATTTAGATCATATTGGGTATTTGTTCTCTATCAGTTTTTACATATTTGATTTTATGGTCTTCCAAACGTTTAGATTTTATCTGCACTGAAGAGACATAAGTTGTCGAAATGCGCATATGCAGAAAATAAATTCACAGTGACTTCGGTATTTAGTTATTTATTGCGAATGCTTTACAATTTGTTGCGATGGGCTAACGACGACTTAAGAATGGTTAAGATCGATGAGCGAGCTCTTTACGTGTAAAATAATCGAAAAGATTTGTGAACATTCGAGTAACAATTTTTGAAATGTCAAAGAATTTTCATGTCCCTACACGAATCAAAACGAATATCTTCGAATATCAACGAGTTATTTACAAATGTCGGCGTGTAAAATATGAACGGATACGAATCGATCATTCGTAAGGATTCGTAATGAGAAATTGTGTATATAAACGGGATATTATGGCAACTGGAAAATTTTATTTATGTTAGCAAGTGTTCATAGTCCTCATCGCATAGTCCCCATCATACATATTTTACATTAATTTTTGGCGTGTTTACCGTGTCAAGGTTTCTTAATATTTTTTATAATTTGTTTATAGCATGTTCTTTATAAATAACTACCTATGGAGGACAATGTAAGAAATAATGATATGTTTATATATTGACGAATTATTGAACATTAGGTTGATTCTGACGAGTGTATTGTTGCTATTTAACTGACTGTTTGATAGAAACTAGCCGGAAGCTGTAAAAACCACAAATGTAAAAAGAATTAACTGTGTTAAGAAGATGGTTCTAGGTTTTTTGCTTGCCTTTGCGATCACGTAAGTAAGACTATACAAAGTCAGTTTAAAATAAATACATGTTGCAGGTGAAAAGTAATGATATGTAATACGGGACTATTGAATCGTGTTCACTGCGGGAAAAAATCTAATACTATACGAAAAAATCAGAGGAATCTTTAACTAATGAACACTGTTGAGCTTAGGGTGATTTTTATTCATTTTATTGTAGGGCTTCAATTTTATTGTTTTCGTCAATTAAATTTAAGTTAAAGAATTGTCATTTGGTAGATACAAAAATGTATTATAAGCATACACTTCGATTTCATAAATATTTTATTTTTTTAGCTGATATATATTAATTTCAATTGGCCAGGAATTCAGTCATTCCTTCATACAGGTATTTGAGTCGACCGTTTCCACTTTCATTTAACATTGTTTAAACAAGAGTTCCCACCTCAAGAGTCCCGTATTTTTGGTGCTGAATTGAATTTTTCCCCTCATGTCCGTTCAAACGGGTTGGGAATAATCCCAATTGGGATAATAAATCCCGATTGGCATAACTTAATTCAATTGGGATAATATATCCCAATTGGCATAACTTTATCCAATTGGGATAAATGGTTATCCCAATTGGGATAATTGGTTAGTTTTTTATGGAGTATTTTTGCATATCTAAATGGCGAGTAATGAAACACAACGCAGCATTAACTCCATGACTTAAGTAATTAAATGACACATTGTCGACTTCTAAATAATGCTGCATTTCATGAGCAAGGATAAAAATATTCATTTAATTTTCTTAAATTTTGAATTGATCACTGTTATATATGGTTAAATGATGAAAACAGAAGAAGAGAGAAATGTGTGAAAATGTATTGAAATAGTGCTGAAGTTTAGATTTTTAAAAATATTCAAAGATATTGTAGTTTCAAAAACTAAATTCATAGCATGATTTTTTTTTCACATGGTCAAAGGGAAGGAACTCTGGAAGATATCAAAACTCATGTTTATATTACTTTTTCTCAACACTCCATTTATTTACGGCTACCAATCGATCTAAATCACAGCCAATACTATGACGAGAAAAGATTTAGAGGAACGTCCTGATATGATTTGGAGGAACTTAACAAATGATGAACAAAGCTCTTTTTGGTGCGATGTTTTGAAGCATAAATTTTAAAAAATTAAGCTTCTAAGATTAACATGTTATGAAGCAAAATAACTTTTCATTTTGTCATTATTTCGTGACTCTATAGCATTTGACACCCAAAAACTATCTTGCTTAAACTACAACAATGTGTTTTTCACGGATATACATAGAATTTTCTTTGGAGACAACGGCAGATAATAATTGTAACAAATAATCCCTACATCAAAGCGACTAATTGTTTTCAATTATAAATCGATCAGCGGAAGAATTGCAACATTCTTATGACAACAGAAGTATACTGTCTGCAAGCTCTAACCGTATACATTTATAATTTTCATGGGTGATAATTCGCCATTAAAGCTGTGAAATATAATTTACGAATAACTATTCATTTATCCCAATGATAAAACCACTTAACACAATTGGGACAAGTGATCCCAATTGAAATTATTCCCAACCTGTTGAACATTAGAAATTTCAAAATTCAAGCTATTGCCTGTCATTTACGTCTTACCTAAATATAAATACACAATAATAATGGCCAACTGTTTTTGATCTATTTACACTGCTTTATTTTATGTACTTTAATTTAAATTTAAGTATTCTCCGGTCTGATTTGGGTATTTAATATTGTACAATACTGCTACATGTCACTAGGGGTAATAACACAATCAACAAACAGAATTGTCAAGACCCGAAGTCCAAGAGGCAAACAGACAGAGCGGGTGGAATCTAAAATGCAATGGTCCTTGCTAGGTACAGGCATTTCAAAAGAAATGTTGTGTTATACCTGTTTAAAGGCACGCCAAAAACTCCCTTCCATTGCAGTAATGTCCATTATCAACTCAACAGTTTATACTTATTGGGTGGTTATGAGGGAAAAGCAAGTTTGTTGTCCCCGAGACCCTTACTATTGACCGAGGCGTAGCCAAGGTCAATAGATAGGGGTCAAGGGGACAGCAAACTTGCTATTCCCGAAAAAACAGTCTATAATTGTTTTATTATACCGAAAACACAAGATTTACAACTTTTGAATCATCTCTATCATTTCTAGTATTTGTTTTCTAAATTTTGTATTCTTATTAAAACATACACAATTACATCTATTTTCTACAACAAAATTTAATCTGCTGCAAAGTGAATAGTGTTCATTGTAAATTGCATTACTAGTTAAGAGTTGTCACTTGGCAAAATAACAAAATACCGAAGTTACTGTTAATTTATTTTCTGCATATGCGCATTTCGACAACTTATGTCTCATCAGTGCAGATAAAACCAAAACATTTGGAAGTCCAATCACCAAAAACGTGTAAAGACTGATAGAGAACAAATAACAAAAAAGATGATGATTTTAACAATGATTTCAAAGCATTCTGAATTATCAACATAACTTTTATCCAATGGGAATGACAAATGAACAGTCTATAAGTATTTTATTATACAAGAAAAGGAGAAAAAAAAGATTCACACTTTTTTAATCATCTTTGAATAATATGTCTTTAATTTCTAGTATTTTCCCCTCAATTTTGTATTCTTATTAAAACATAAACCATTACATCTTTTCTCATCAACAAACTTTATTCTGCTTTAAAGTGAATAGTGTTCACTGAATTTGCATGGCTAGTTTAGAGTTTTCACATGCCTTGGAATCAATGATGTCAAAGCATTCTGAATTATCATCAGATTTTTTATCCAATAGGAGAGCAAGAAAAAAGTTCGGGAAAAATATTCATACTGCCAGTCAATAGTCTGAGAAATTATTAACCGGTAAATAGTTACGAAATTGGAAAAGGTGAAAAATAGTAATTTTATTTTAGAGATTTTAGTAATAATGTTTATATACTGAGGTATAATGATAATTGCTATACACGAGTTTCCAATTTGTGAATTTTCCCGGAAAATTTTGACGTCACAATATAGATTTTAGGATGTCACAATGTTACGTGACGCAATTTACTCCGATTGACCCCAGGTCAACAGGAGCAATTAATTCATAAAAATGAATTGGAAATTGGTCTATTGAAAGGTCGTAGGCAGTAAATGGAAATGATCATCTATTATATTTGTTATATTTTACCGACATTTGCATGTATATTAAATTTAACAAAGATTTCGAATTTGCAAAAGACAATTGTATAATTACATTTTGTTTATGAAATTTGTACTTATTTTATACTACAACTTTCTTTACATGTCATATTTAACACAAGGCGACATCAATTTAATGTCGAACTATTGACTGTCGGACCAATGAAATGACCCCAATTTAATTATATAGGAAATAATAATTTTAAATGTAACTTTTGTTTTCATAATGATTGCACGGACAAAAACTTTTATGGGTAAAACAGTTTTGATTAAAATCAACGAATTCATCTTTTTATGGTAAAAAAAATTATGATTTAGGGTAGGGATTGATGTAACTTAGTCTTTATATTTGCTTGAAATGTAAATCTTTCTATGTAGGCCACTAAATACCCAAAAAAAAATAATAGATACACATATCTACTACTTTAAGCTTTAAGAAAATTTTATGCGGACATAAAAAAACATTTAAAAGTTTTTACAACCCGAAACAAGCCATCAACTTTTGGTTTAATTTTTATGTACATTTTGTAAGTGAAAATCGTACCGTCAGTCTAAAACGAACAATCCAAGGACAATTACAAGATAAGAAAAACGAAGAAACAAAGACATAACACGAGCACTGCACAATAAAAAAAAAGACACATATACAAAAAAAAGACCCAATTAGAAACAATGGGTGAGATCAGCTGCACCGGTTGAGTGAGAATCTCCTGCTTCTCAGAAGACGACCGCCATGTTGAACAAAATCTAGTGACAAAGAGAAAGATCTGCTGTCATCTGGGAAATAGATACATGTACCTCATAGCGGTCCACAAGATCGTGATGTCGACCGTAATACATCTGTAGTGATGTAATCAAGTTATGGGTAATATGCCCTTGCTTATCTGATCTTATCTACTGTATCGACCACATGCCCTTGAGTAGCGAATGAGTTGGGAGATATAAATTCCATATACCGGTGCTTTTGGAATGCTGTTAAAAAGGAAGGGAAGTTAAGTATTGAAAAAATGACGTCATCGCGTTTGTCATACAGTGTAGTCCTTTGGAATCCTAATGGGTCTTGATCGTATAGTGGTTTAATGAATAATCCTTTTAGAGTTTTCACTGTTTAATAATCCAATAGTAACAATACTTCCAGTGTCAGATCCAAGTCGGGACATTTCAATACAGAAGTTAGACACAAAGATCCAAAAAGATAATGACTTGAATCCGCAACTGTATTTATACTATCATGGTCCAAACTCAGATAGAACTGGTTTGGACCATGATTTACATCATGTGAGAAAGGTATTTCTCGATTCCGAAAACAGTAATTCTGTTTCCTAATTTGAACGTCGACTGTCAATCACTTGTCAATCAAAATGTACATTGTTACCAAAAACATAATATAGTTGTCAAATGCACGCGACATGATTGACAGTTTACAAGTACCTGATTAGAACATGTTTACACGAACACCTGTTATTATAACTATTATAGAAACTTTATAACTTTTATAGTTTTATATCTATAAAAGTTTATCCCGTGATCGAAAGTCTTGTGCAGCCTTGTTTAGGCTTGTGTACCCATGTTCTAACCAGTTTCCCTAATTGGGTTTCACAATACATTGAAATGTTAAATAAGTACAATTAAGTACAAATGAACCATGAGTCCTTCGTATCATAGTCACTAATAGTCTATATGATATATTCTTATATTCTATCATTGATTCCCCCCTTAATATGTAACACCAAGATTATGATTACATCTTATCACTGGTCACCACGGCCATCCCTTTACAATCGTCCTTTTCCCATTGAAGCTCTCAAGTATGTTTTATTAAAAAAACATCGACAGCTTCACCCATAGGCCGATCGAGTGACCAGGGATACTTTCTTTTTCATGTTCATTTGTCCTTCACAGCGCCAAATTATACAAGTTCTTTTCTTTTCTCTTTTCTTCTCGCGGAGCCCCCCGACGATGTTTTGTTCAAAGTACGGCGGGCCCGCCCACCGTTCTCTCTCTACTTCAACTTCTTGTCTTCTGGCGCCAGGTCGGTACGTTTGGGGTGTCGGTCCAGACTATCCCCACCCTTGGACCGGGGTTATCTTACACCCGCAACCAGAGTTCTTGTTGTTATTTTCTTTCTATCTTTTCTTTTCTTTTAGCAACCACAATCTTGGTGTGTCCTTGGTCAGATTATTATTATTTCACACCTTCAACTAGTGACGTATTATATACAGTATCTTTTTCTGACCAGGATATTTAATGACCAGGATGTATGTATATCTTTATACATATGTTCTTTTGAGTTTACACTTTCTCTTTTAGATTTCATAATTGACCAGAATTGAAGGTTTTATATCTTCCGTGACTATGATACTCCAGAATGCTCATGTTACAATCAGTTCCCTACATACCTTGTACCATTTATATATAAGTTCAAAATGATCACATGCATTAAGCTTAGCCGGTATCAAGGTAACAAAGAGCATGCATTATCATAATATATTTACATACATGGTGCCAAATTAAATAAATAAAATCTCATGCATTAAAAGGCACCAAATTATTAAAAGGGAAAATACAATATTCACATGCATTAACATTAACACCGACGCGATTTGGACATGCAAGAAAACTGTACGATCACATGCAATTGTTCGTACACGCAATTGTCCATCATTTTCCATAAGAGTTTCTTCCATGTCGAAATCATATAGTCGGCACCAAATTAACTAGTCAATGTTCAGCATCAAATTATTTCACATTACGTCATCATTTTAGGCATCAAGTCAGTTCACATAATAACACAAGCGTATTCACAAAGCATAACATCCATGAATATATACATCTAGGTCGTTAGGGCCCTGCAACGTCACGTTACAGGGTTAACCAAGGATACCATTATACCATTTTTCCATTCCTTGTGTGTCGTCGTGATGGATCAAGTTTACTGACTTCCTTGATCCTGCAACTCCCTTATCAGGCTAGAATATAGGGAAGCAGCTTTCCTATCCTGACCAGGAGTTACATTGAGGTTGTTTTCGTCTAATTCCCTTTTTAATTGATCCACTTGGACTTCTTTAAAATCTTTTAGCTTTTGAGGTAACTCTTTTTATCGAAATTTTGTACCTTGCAACTAAATGTTTTCCACAAAGATGTTAGTCCAAATGAATAATTCTTGAGGAAAGTCTTAAACGAATCTGTTATATTATATTTATAAGCGGTACATGTCATGTCGAGTCTGACAACATCCAGGGGCACAGTTCAATTCTATTAGATACTTAGCTTAAGATGGGACGGGAGTTAGTCTTACAACGATTCGGCAATGCAGTCTTATTTCTAGTTCTCTATTTAGTTAACAGACGTATATCTTGCCATTCGGTTTCTTAGTCACTCCAAAAAGAGTGTTCCGAAGAGAAATGAGAGAGTCTTGCTATTTGATAGTTTCAATTTCTTTTATTGTTTTCTTGGACTATTGTAGCATCGTCACAATAAGTGACCAGGATAAATGTAGCAATATATAAGGCCAAAATAGTATTGAGATGTTTGTGACCAGGATTCATTCTCATCTTTTACCTATAAATAAAGATGGCTTTAGAAATTTTCCGAAAGGTGAAGGGTCACCATAAAACCAATGTGTTCTCATTTTCCAAAATTATGACCAGGATTAAGGAAAGCTCATATCTTATTTAACATGTTGAATCGTCAATCAATTACGGCAGCCAAATTATGTTTATTGGGATCAACTGTTATAAATAAAAAAAATAATATATTTATGACTTAATATATTTGACCAGGATGATTCTTATTCTTAAAAGGATAGTAAGAATTATTCCACAAACATAACTAAAAATCTTTGACCAGGATTGTTATTTTAACTGTGACCAGGATAATTTTACAAAATTAATACTTTGACCAGGATGACATACTAAGTTTGTCATTTAAAATCTAAAGTAAGTCATGAATTACAGCAAACAGTTTCTTTAAGGTCTGGGGGTCTTTATTTGCTTGGAATATTGCTTGGGGTTCATTGGATTTTTCTTCAACTTGATCTATACCCTTAACTGAATCCACGCTGTTAGCTACGGACGGAGAGTCGCTCGATTCGCGAGTTTCATCTACACCGTCGGTATTTTCATCCGCTTCGGATTCAATTTCATCTTTTCTCAAGCGGTCGCGAGCTTGAATTCTTTTACGGAGTTCTAAAAGTGGGACATCTTCTTCCTCGTCTGAAGACTCATCCCTTTCTTGGCGACGATGTCGCACAACATTATCCATATCTTTATTGTTTTCCTGGTTTTCATCTTCAGAAGACTCTTCCGAAGATATTTCCGGGGGTACCACATAGGTACTTTTCCTAAGAATTCGGCCTGTCTCATCGGTTGGTATTTGCCATTCGTCTATTTTCGCGGGGCGCATGTGGCGGGCATGCGCTTTTGTTGTTGATCCGTCTAACTGATTTTTCAGTATAAAACTGAGCGGTCCCGTTTGTTCTAAAATACGGTAGTATGGTGTCCATTTCTTATCTAATTTATTCGCTCTTCGATGGTTTCTTAAGTAAACTGGATCACCAACTTGAAAGTTTTCGTCTTTGCAATTTTTGTCGGCAGCGGCTTTCTGTTTTCTTTTTGCCTCTTTCATATTTCTGTGTACCATGAGGAACGCCTTATGTTGTTCTTGCAAGGCTATCTGGTGTTGGTCTTCGCCTAAATAACGTCTTCGCGGTTTCAGGATAGTATCGAGCGGTAAGACTACGTCGCGATTGTACACCAGATAGAACGGAGAGAATTTGGTTGAATCATTAGTATGGAACCGAATTGCTGCCAAAGTTTGATTTAGATAAAGGTCCCAAGTGTTTACGTCTTCCTCTATCTTTTTGGAAATGACATCGTGTAAAGTACGATGGAACCTTTCGACTTTACCGTTTCCTTGAGGATTATAAAAGGAGGTCTTGACATGGTGGATGTTTAACTCCTTCAAGGTTTCTTGAACTTTCTTATTAACGTTCTCCGTCCCGTTGTCCGAGACAAGCTCGAGCGCAGATCCGTACCGTGGAAAGATTTCTTCAATTAAGAGATGCGCGATGTTATTGGCTGACTTGTCCGGTACTGCGAAAGCTTCAGGCCATCCTGAATACAAGTCAATGAATGATACGATGTAGTTGTTTCCGGATAAGGTGGTAGGATACGGTCCGGATAGATCAAGTCCGATTTTCGCGAATGGGTATGGCGGAATCTCGGTTTCTTGTACGGATGGTTTCGATTTTCTACCACTTCGAGTCTGACAAGTAACACATCTTTCTATGTAACTGTTTATTTTCTTATACATGTTCGGAAAGAAGTATTTCGGTCTTATGGCATCATATGTCTTATCGAGTGCCATATGTCCTAAATCATCATGATATTGTTTTAGCACATCTTTTTCCAGGTGACTCGGAATGTAAAGTCGTAGTTTTGGATCTTCGGAATCATGATGCGACAGATAGTATAAAAGACCATCATCTTGACATTCAAAGTAATGCGTTTGTTCGGTTTTGTTGGCCTTTCCGTCTCGAAGTCTTTTCTTAATTTTCTTAACTTCCGCGTCCTTTTCCTGTTCTTCGCGAACGTTAATAGTATCTGGTAAGTCATGTTTAGATTTCTTCGGATCTCCTCGGTCATCTACTTGACATCGTACATAGTTTCTCGGATTGAATTTGTTCGAATTTATTGCACTAATTTCGAGAGCACGATCATCTATATCCGGTTCCTCTAAGTCGGAATCATGATTATGAGTTTTGTCATCTTTCTCGGTCGACGGTATTCTCGATAGAAGATCGGCACAGTGATTTTCTTTTCCTTTGATATATTCGACCTGGCAGTTGTATCCCGCGATGCTGAGTGCCCACTGCTGGATCTTCTTATTTTGCATGGGTGAATCCAAAATGTATTTCAATGGCTTGTGGTCGGTTCGGATAACAAACTCGGCGTCATGTAAGTAATGATCTAATTTTTGTAACGCGTAGTATATCGCGAAACCTTCTTTCTCGATTGTCGACCACCTTGTCTGTGAAGGACTAAGTTTGTGAGAGAGGAAATAGATCGGCTTTTCCTCATCCTCATCGGTCTGTTGAGTTAAGCATGCGCCTATACAACTGTTGCTTGCGTCTGTATACAGCACGTACGGTTTGTTCGTATCGGGGTAAGCGAGTAACGGTACTACGGTAATACTGTCTTTTAAGAAATCGAAAGCTTCTTGACATTAATCTGTCCATTTGAACCTAGCATATTTCTTGGTAAGGTTAATGAGTGGCTCAGCTATCTTAGAGAAGTTGGGAATAAATCTTCTATAATAAGAACACATTCCAATGAAACCTCGAATTTCCCTAACTGACTTTGGTTCTGGGAGTTCCTTAATTGCTTCAACTTTCTTGGGATCAGGCTTGACACCGTCTTTGCCAATAAGAAAACCTAAGTACTCAGTCTCTTCTTGGAAGAAAGCACACTTCTTTAACTTCAATTTCAAACCATGTTCCTTTAACTTATTAAAGACTGTTTGAAGATGCTTGAGATGTTCCTTGGGATCTTTAGAAAAGATTAAGATGTCATCCAAATAAGCAATTGCAAAATCTTCACACCCTTGTAACACTATGTTCATGAGTTCTTGAAAAACTGCAGGTGCGCCATTAAGTCCAAAAGGCATAACATTAAACTGAACGAGTCCTTTGTGACATGCGAATGCTGTCTTTTCTTTGCTACTTTCTTCCAACTTTACTTACCAGTAACCACTCTTAAGATCTAAAGTACTGAAACAAGAAGATTTTTCTAAGAGGGCGAGAATGTCATCAATTAAAGGCAAGGGAAAAGATGCAGGTAAGACTACCTTATTGAGTTTTCTGAAGTCAACACACATTCTTTTTGAACCATCCTTTTTACTAACCACGACTAGAGGAAAGTACCAAGGTGACTTTGACCTTTCGATGACCTTAGCCTCAAGCATTTCTTCTATTGCTGTGTCAATTATCTTACGTTTGTTCAAAGGAACTCTATAAGGCCTGCTTTTGATTGGGGGATGATCTCCAGTCTCGATTTTCATCTTAACGGTTTCAGTTTGTCCTAGGTCAGAATCTTTCTTAGCAAATAGATTAGCATTCTTTTTCAACAACTTTAAGACAGAAGGTTTGAACTGATCAGGTACCTTAGTTTCCTTGAAATCATCATGGGTATTCTCAACTGGGTCAGCGTTTGACACAGATGAAATCTCAATGGGTTCAACTGGGCGTCCTTTTCCAACTACAAAGCCTCTCTTCAAGGTATAGAATTTATTTGTCTGATTCTTAAGTAAAACTGGGATCTTTTGTGACTTCTTCAAGGACTAAACCAGGTTCATCGAGAAGACAACCTTGTTCCATATTAATGATTTCCAAAAGCCTAGAGTTTGGGGTCTTGAAACATGACAAACTGTGACTGTTTGGGGTCTTAAGATTACTTTCTTTTCTAGTCTCAAGATGGACGAGATGTGAATGTCTTCTACGAGTTTGACGTATGTTCTACCAATTCTTAACATACCGAGATCGAAATAAAGTCGGACACCATTTTCTTTGAGCCAATCGCGTCCAAGAATGAAATTTCTATTGAAACCGTCGGTCACGAAAAATTTCTGGGTTAACGGAAGTCCATTCATTGTAAACGAGATTGTAGTTTGTCCGATAATCGTAAGCGGCTCTCCGCTCGCGGTTTGTAAGCGTGGTTTTACACGGTTGAGTTTTGGTTTGTGGGGCAATTTATTATACATTTTCTTGCTGATTAGTGAAGCGTCCGCTCCAGTATCAATTAACGTCCTGAATCTTGACTTTCCAATTTTTATTATACAGGTCCCGGGGTTTCCGGCTAAATTTAGGAATATAGTGTCATTTACTCTTTTTGGTCCCTTACCATTTTCTCTTTGGGGTCCCCCTTTTTATTGATATGTTTACTTTTTTGGTATCCTCCCTTCATTGCTTCCTTATGAAGAGAGGACCTTAGTTTCCCTGATGCATGGGGCTGTTCATTTGGTAGGTTCCCTGGGGATAAACTTTGACCCTATTGTTGTCCCTAACAAATCTGTTTGGACAATTTCTTTTCAAATGACCTATCATGTGACATATCCAGCATTCTGCTCCCCTAATCCAGTCAGGTACTCCTGATTGAATTTCTTGTTGTTCGTTATTCCTACGGGGTTGCCTAGTTTGCCTAACATTTCCTGAATTTTGGGTCTTTGGGGGTCTACCTCTTTTAGCGGGTTCCCTTTTAACGGGCGTTTTTCTTGCTCTTTTAGGGGGAGAGGGATTTTTGTCTTCCTCATCATCACTAATTATCATGGGTTCCTCAAAAGAATCCCCTGCTGCAAATACTTTATAATTTCCCCTAACAGGACAATTTCTGTACCAATGACCTGTCTGTCCACAACGGAAACACATTTGATTTCTTAGGTGCCCTATTTCCATGAGTTCGACTTGTCTATTATCTAAAATTTGGGTACTGTCTGTCCATTTCGGTTTATCTACTGGGAGTGGGAAACCTAATGGATAGGCCTTGTCCGTGTCCTGAAAACTAATCAATTTAGGAACTTTGTTTTCAATTTGATTAAATTCCGAATCTGTCCTATCTCTGAATCTTTTTCTTAGATTTTGCTCTTTCATTGCACACTGTACTGCTTGTTCAAAAGTTTTGGGTTCTTCTCTCATTACCTTCATTCTAAAGTCCATCACAAAACGTGTCTGCCAACTGTTTTTTAATTAAGGACTGTGTGTTGGCATTGTCTTCTATGGGAGAGGGCGTAGGATACGCGTCCTCGGCTACACGAAGTAGTCGTTCTGCGTACATTTGTACACTTTCGTCAGACTTTTGCCTAGTCTTTCTTAGCATAGCCAGGGCTTGTTGTTGGTCTGTTATTTCTGCAAAGCGTTTTTGCAATAGTTTCTTTAAGTCTTGCCATTTGGGTTGTATATGTACTGATTTCACCTCGTCTAGGTAACGTTTCACAAAATCGGCAACTAGACCAGTACATGTGACATGTACTATGTTGGGGATTTCTGAATCGTTTAAATTAGCCATTTGGGCGTAACGTTCAATATTTCTGACCCATTGTTTAAACTGGGTAGGGTCCCCTTCGAACGTTGGAACAATGCTTAATAAAGGTACGGACATAGTGGTCCGGAGGGCTTTTAGTTGTTCAATAGCTACTTTTCCCCACATTTTAGGGTCGTCTTCGTCTAACGGTTCCATAGACGGTTGAATATGACTAGAAGGCGGGGGTTTGGACACACTAAATGACGGGATTTCATTAGGTCCTTCATGTCAAGACTGTTGTCGTGCCCTAAATTTGACATGTCGCTCGTCAATACCTCAATAGCTTCGCTTAAATTCATAGCCATTTTGCATTTGAAACGAAACGTCAAATTTAAAAAACTTAACACTTTCAAGTTTTACGGCTTTAAATTATTTAATTACTTTCGAAACGATCGGTCAGTCTTTAAAGGGTACTAGAGAAAAGTGACTCACCGTTTCTGTCGTTGTACCAAATTCAGATCCTGGTCACGGCGCCAAATTAAGATTCCTACTTGTAGTCCTTTGGAATCCTAATGGGTCTTGATCGTATAGTGGTTTAATGAATAATCCTTTTAGAGTTTTCACTGTTAAATAATCCAATAGTAACAATACTTCCAGTGTCAGATCCAAGTCGGGCCATTTCAATACAGAAGTTAGACACAAAGATCCAAAAAGATAATGACTTGAATCCGCAACTGTATTTATACTATCATGGTCCAAACTCAGATAGAACTGGTTTGGACCATGATTTACATCATGTGAGAAAGGTATTTCTCGATTCCGAAAACAGTAATACTGTTTCCTAATTTGAACGTCGACTGTCAATCACTTGTCAATCAAAATGTACATTGTTACCAAAAACATAATATAGTTGTCAAATGCACGCGACATGATTGACAGTTTACATGTACCTGATTAGAACATGTTTACACGAACACCTGTTATTATAACTATTATAGAAACTTTATAACTTTTATAGTTTTATATCTATAAAAGTTTATCCCGTGATCGAAAGTCTTGTACAGCCTCGTTTAGGCTTGTGTACCCCTGTTCTAACCAGTTTCCCTAATTGCGTTTCACAATACATTGAAATGTTAAATAAGTACAATTAAGTACAAATGAACCATGAGTCCTTCGTAACATAGTCACTAATAGTCTATATGATATATTCTTATATTCTATCATTGATTCCCCCCTTAATATGTAACACCAAGATTATGATTACATCTTATCACTGGTCACCACGGCCATCCCTTTACAACAGCCTAGTTTGTTGGGTACCTCTATTGCCAACTTCAAGATGAAGGTCAAGGAACGAGGCCGATTTGAAAGTATCTGTAGTATCCTTAATTTCGAGCTCTTTTGGACAAAAAGATGAAGACAATCACCAAAGCGAGGGTGTTTTAGTGATAAAATATCATCTATAAAACGGAAGCTGAAATTCAAAGACTGAGCC
The DNA here is from genome assembly GCA_002080025.1 of Modiolus philippinarum. Classification (NCBI taxonomy): domain Eukaryota; kingdom Metazoa; phylum Mollusca; class Bivalvia; order Mytilida; family Modiolidae; genus Modiolus; species Modiolus philippinarum. The sequence goes on along the minus strand of MJUU01013004.1, from coordinate 42,325 downwards.
ATTTTTTATCTTTATTTTGAAGAAGCCTTTCAATGAATTCAACCTCATAAGAGTGGAAACATATCGCCTTTAAGAGGTGCATACAGTTTGTGCCCATTGGAATTCCGATAGTTTGTTGAAAAACAAGTCCTCCGAACTGGACAAATATATTGTAGATCAGAAACTCTAACATTTTAACTACTTCTTCCTCTGTATATTTTTTTCCGTGATTCGGAGTCATTTTTCACAAAGTATGCTTGTTCTCTGTCTATGCTTTAGGTCACCTAAACCGTAAGCCCTAAATGCTCATTTTCAGCTAGTTAGGCCAATGAATATACTTAGTCAGTTTTTTCAATTAAACTGATGTATTAATAAACCATGTACGTTAAACAAAAATGATCTGTTTATGTTTATTTCTCTTCTGCATACTCTCTTCCACTCAGAATTTATTTATATGAAAGGACAAGGTTCGGTAAGGGCCTTTTTTGGCGCACTAATTTCCTCATTTTGGAAAATTTGTCAAAACTTTATTGTCTGATCGTTTTCATATAGTAGGATGGTTGCATTTAATAGATTGGTGTTCATTTTGCAAAAATTACCACTGGAATTCCAGAAATAATGCCAAAAAATTGGCCCAAAAAGGCAAAATTTCCAAATTATAGATTTTTTGTCATTTTCTGATTGGTTTTTGATTAAAACAAAACTGGCAAACCACGTGTACACTCAAAATATTTATATATAATTTGTAATTTACTATTTTACACAATATATATGAAGCTCGTCAGTGTACAAAAGGTTGGCCAATGTTAAAAATGCCAAAAACGCCCCCAAAATCTATCCTTTTCAGCCTTTTTCAGTGATTTCCCCAATTCATGCTATGTTTGGTTGGCTTATTTGACCAAAGGAGTAGGGGCGGTAAGGGCCTTATTTGGCCTGAAAAAATAAATTTGGTTGAATTCCCCGAATTTTCTCATTAGAATGTTCTATGGGTATGGCTTTTCAGTAAACAGTAACATTTCTCAAATATTGATGTATGATTATTGAGTTTTTGAGGGTAGAAAAGGGGACAAATTGACGATTTTGTAGAAAAGTGACAAATTTGACCAATTTTGACTACTTTTTCTGTGTAGGAAATATTGAGCACATGCAAGAACCACAAAAATATTTGTATGAGAGGTTCAATTCATTTGTACAAATAAGTTGGTAAATTATCTAATTGGTTCTTGGATGTGCTCGATATTTCTGGGTAGGAAAACTGTTCGAAAATCTGCCAAATTTGGTACATGTCTATGAAAATGCTCAAAAGTAGCCTTTTCATGACGTCAGAACTACACATATTGTGACGTCATTCATTATAACTTTTGTATTTTTTCTATAAATGGGATCTAACCTTTAAAACGAACATGGAAGAAAATCTTGTGGTGCAACTTAAAAATTCGCTGAAATCATGGGCCAAATCAACCCCTTATCGCACCTTGTCCTTTTTTGAATTGAAACCAAAAACCAATTGAATCCATTAAAGTAGACGGTATAGATTTCAAAAACCACCACAGATCTTTCTTTAGCTTTTCTTCAAATTTTGGGCCAAAAAGTTGCCTTACCGAACCTACTCCTTTAATAATCAGAAACATCGGTCGGTTATCTCTGCTATGAATCATACAAAACTAACTTGGTACAGGGAGATTACCGACCGTTGTTTCTCATTCACACAAAAGTCATGTGAAGAAATGTGACAGATGTTTACCAAATATTTTGACAATCTAGACAGCAGAATTAAAATACTCTTTCAATTCCAAGTTGAACTTTCCAACAAAACT
>MJUU01013004.1:1125-30464 GCA_002080025.1 Modiolus philippinarum | reverse complement strand
TTTTTTTTTGTTTGTTTGTTTTGTATTTTGCTTTTTGTTTGTTTTTTAAATATTTAGAAATAATCTATACTGGCTTATACAACCAGAGCCATATAAATCAATATGTCTCTGATACAACTTTCGCACACTTATGTTTCTTATTTATTTTATTTCTTTAAGGAAGTACGGGAGTCTTCTACCATTTGAATTCATTTTTTATGGTGTGATTGATATAAAAGGTATTTTCTATTCTTATTTTTGGAACAAAAGCAATGGTTCCATTTCTTAAAAATATCGACATGTTAATAACATCAGTATATTTGAATATACAATGTATTATAAAATAAATTGAGAAAATGAACTTGAGACCGAGACATAATATGTGTCTGATGGAAGTTATTTAAATATATTTGACAAAGATATTAATTTGGAACATGTCAATTCATTAAATAATTTGAATATAACCTCAATGACCTCATTTTTTGTTTTGTTTAAAAAAAAAAGAGCAAAACAAAGTCTAACAATGTAAAATCAATCAAAATTCTTTCTGATGAAACTTTTGGAAAATTTGCCCATATTTGGCCCAATTTATATTTTATTTTTTTGCATGCTCTAATGATATGAATTAATCCATGGAAATATCTCAAAATTTTACTAGTCACTTTTTGAACCCTGACGTACAGCCTTAAAATAACTGACACCGACCAAAATTTTGGCGTACACCGCACTGCACTTACCAAAATTTGAAGTAATGTCGAAAATAAACAGAACGACATACAACCTTATGAAAAATAAATGTTTGACATGTTTTCCCATCAACAAGCAACAATTATATACAACAAACGTAACATATAATGGGTTGGATGTATAGAAATCCAAAGATCAAATTGGCGTGTTAAAAATTTTGACCTACCCCCCGTCGGTTTTCCTTCAATAGCTTTCTGGGAAGCGTTATTTGTACTAAAGTAAATACACGTATCGGTTTTCAGATGGAAGGAGAGCCGAAACGCAATATTTACAGAATACACCGTGTAAATATACAACGATAAGACACTCTCAACTTCTGACCTTTGCTTGCCGAAGCGGGGCGCGTCAGCCATCTTTGGCAACACTTACCAAAATACACGCTGCACTTACCAATTCGATTGGACCCCCTGATACAAGTATGGACACAATGATATAATCTTCAAGAAAGAACTTTTCAAAAGGATTCCAATGAAAATACTCTGTCTAAATCAGACAAAAAATTTCATTTTTTGAAATTATAGAATCCTTTCTTTGGGTTCTAGTGCTGATGAGGAATAAATTTCCGAAATGGCCATACAGCTCATTAAAATTATTGCAGGTGGAGTTAACATATGTGTTATGGTCTCATGTTCATTTACTCCATATCCTTTCGTAAATATGAAATTCGCCCTTTTTTTTAGCCTTTTTGACATTTTACACAAAAATCAAAAGTATTAGAGAAATTTCATTACAACACTTTGAAAACAACTTTTCAAGAGGATTACAATGAAAAAAGTATGTCTTCAACAGCATAATATCTATGCTTAAAAAATGTTCTTGGAAAAAAAAGATAATTGTAGGAGAAATCAACGAAAGTCAATGTCAAATTATCTCCCCTTCCTGCTTTCAAACAATAATCGTATTCCTTCATGCACATCTACATATAGTGTTCTTCCTTTGTGTAAAATTTCATCAAAATCCTTCAAGTTGTTTAAGAGGAGTTGCGCTTACGAGGTAACCCATACATAGGGAATCAACGAAAAGTCAAAAATCAAAGTCAAATTATCTCCCCTTTCCAGTTTGGACAATAATTATATTCATTCATGCACATCTCCATATAGTGTCCTTCCTTTGTGTAAAGTTCCATCAAAATCCTTCAAGTGGTTTAAGAGGAGTTGCGCTTACGAGGTAACCCATACATAGGGAATCAACGAAAAGTCAAAGTCGAATTATCTCCCCTTCCTGGTTATGGACAATAATTTTATTCCTTCATGCCCATTTCCATATAATTTCCTTCCTTTGTGTAAAGTTTCATCAAAATCCTTCAAGTGGTTTTAGAGGAGTTGTGCTTACGAGGTAACCCATACATAGGGAATCAACGAAAAGTCAAAGTCTAATTATCTCCCCTTCCTGGTTTCAAACAATAATCGTATTCCTTCATGCACATCTCCATGCAGTGTCCTTCCTTTGTGTAAAGTTTCATCAAAATCCTTCAAGTGGTTTAAGAGGAGTTGCGCTTACGAGGTAACCCATACATAGGGAATCAACGAAAAGTCAAAGTCGAATTATCTCCCCTTCCTGAATTTGGACAATAATTATATTCCTTCATGCACAATTCTATATAGTGTCCTTCCTTTGTGTAAAGTTTCATTAAAATCCTTCAAGCGGTTTAAGAGGAGTTGCGCTTACAAGAAGTGTGGACAGACGGACAGACGGACGGACAGACAGACGAACGGACAGACAGACAGACATACAGACGAGGTGATTCCTATATACCCCAAACTTTGTTTGCGGGGGGCATAAAAATTTTATAGAAGTTTCCATCAATAAAAAAAACATTAAGTCAGTTAATACAGAAAATTACAAAAAAACAACTACCGACTTCCGGGGGGGGGGGGGTGATAACTTCCATTATTTTGATATACGGGGATGTGCAAAAAATTCGGGTATGATTTTTTGCATGAAATATATGAATTTGGGTGTGTTTTTAAATAAATTGTATGTAACAAATTGAATATAGAAATAATAATTAATATAACTTTGGGTATAAAAAAGCAAAAAACCAACATAATTTCTCATCATTATTATCTCTGATTTCATGTACTTTTTGCTTTGATTCGTTGATTTGTAAAAAAATATCATATTCAAGTCAATGGTATATGAATAGATTCGGGTCCTAAATTAAGTGTTGTTATATTAATTTGGGGTATGTTTTATGTACAATTTAGGGCATGTTTCCGAGATCATTTTGGCACATCCCTATCAGAAAAAATACCCCCCCCCGGAAAATTCTTCATGAAATGGTACCAGATTTACCATATTCGTAGGAAATATCGATGCATAGTGTCATAGTGAAAATTTCCGTTGATATTTTAAAGTGAGACATTATAATTGCAATTTCAAAGTATTTTATTATTTGTCATTTTTTAGCTCACCTGGCTATGCCGTCGTCTGTCCGTCCGTCCGTCCGTCGAAAACTTTTTTCAAAAATCATCTTCTGAAACCACTGGGCCAATTTAATCCAAACTTGGCCTTGGTCATCACCAGGGTATATAGTTTAAAAATGTGTTCGGTTAGTCCGAGGACCAATTAACATGGCCGCTGTTTCTAAAAATAGATCATAGGGGTAAATTGCTGTTTTCGTTAAATAACTCAAAAACCGTTGCAGATATCAGAAATCTGACATGGAATAAAATTATTCAGAATGCCGAGATCTATCTGCCCTGCAATTGTGAAGAAAATCGGAAAACCCGTCTCGGAGTTACAGCCCTTTTCCGTAAAATTTTCAAAATTTGCGCATTTTTTATTTTTTATTAAAAAACTGTAACAAATAGAGGTGATGTGTTTATTAGAAAAATGTTTAGCATATCAAGATCTACATACTCTGAAATTTTGAAGAAAATCCAAATGCCTGTGTAGAAGTTATTGACTGTTTTTCACCAATTTTTTTTCAATGCCATATGGTTAATGGGTTATTTTCCTTTAAATGCTGTTTTCAAATCTTCTTTGGTTTACTTTTCCCTTTTAAGTTTTAGAGAAATTCCCTGCTATCACTTTATTCAAAAAAATTATTTGTTACATAATCAAGAGCAAAAAAAGTGTTTTTGTACAAATTTTTACAATTTTTTGAAAAATACTTCCATAAACTTTACTTATTTCACATCTTTATCATTTTTGTATATAAATATACAATGTTTCTTTCAATAATCTCTGCTTGTCTTTCATGCAATTATCATTGTACTTGCATCTTGGCTTTATATAATGCATTGACTATTTTATTAAACTTTATATGCAATGGTTGTTGCTGCCATCACTGTGTCGAAAATTTTACACTCAAACATCTTCTTTGAAACTGCTGGGCCAATTAGAACCAACCTTAGTCACAATAGTCCTTAGATGGTCCCCTTTAAAAAAATGTGTCTGGCAAGTCAACACGCCATCCAAGATGGCCGTCAATAGGATCTTTGTCGAAAAATGGTCCCTAAATTTAAAGATCTTCTCCTCTGAAACTACTGGCCCAATTGGAACTAAACGTGGTCAAAATGGTCCTTAGGTGGCCCCTTTTAAAAAAATGTCCGGCAAGTCCACATCATATCCAAAATGGCCGCAAGCAGGGAACGTGGTTTTAACATCGGATCCTATGGCAAAGCACGCAAAGATCTTCTCTGAAACCACTGCGGCAATTGGAACCAAACTTGGTCACAACAGTCCTTGGGTGGTCCCGTTGAAAAATTGTGTCCGGCAAGTCTGCACTTCATCCAAGATGGCCACTAGCGGGGAACTGTGTCGAAAATTCGACAATTTTGCTAAAATCTTCTCCTCTGAAAACACTGGGCCAATTGGAACCAAACTTAGTCACAGTGGTCCTTAGGTGGCCCCTTTTAAAAAAATGTTTTTGGCAGGTCCACATCATATCCAAGATGGCTGCCAGTGGGGAACGTGGTTTTAACTTTGGACCATATAGGGAAACATATTCAAAGGTCTTCTCCTATGAAAGTACATGGCCAATTGGAATCATACTTGATCACAATAGTCCTTACTTGGTACTCTTCATAAAATATATCCGGCATGTCCACATAGCATCCAAGATGGCAGGCAGCTGAGCCACGCATATTGTTTAACCTTGAACCCCATAGGAAATCATTCAAAGATCTCCACTGCAAATACTAGGCCAATTTGAACCAAAGTTAGCACAATAATCCTTAGATGGTCTTCTCCAAGAAAGGTGACAGTTGGTCTATGCCCCATCAAAAACAGCTGCCAATGGGGAACATTGTTTAATTTTGGATCATATAACATCAATGTCTATCAACAAACTTGAAAATGAGACCGTTCAACGTTGGGATTATTTGGACTTATTGTGTCAGCCATGACCCAGGTGAGCGATACAGGCTCTTGAGAGCCTCTTGTTTTCTAGTTTTCACAGTTTTCATTACTTATCTTCTTATCCATTGTATTAAAAAAATAATACAGATGTCGGGACTTGAAAAAGATTTCAGTGACAGCTCGTTAATCTCATTAGCAATTGACTCTATTATCTAATATTGACTTTACTAAATTAAGTGCTTTATCTTTTAAAAAAGTATGAATATTGTTATGATTGTATTAGGCTCAGTTCGGAGTTGCCTATGATTTAGGTAACACACCCGACCACGAATAAAAAGTAACATTTACATCGCATTCACAGTTTATTTTTGGACGTAGTGTATCAAAATTTGGACAAAAAAATTCACTACGTCAATTGGTGGAGAACCCGGGCATATCCATTTTTTAGCTGGATACACGATCATTGGTCCCTCTCAAAATTACAAATGAGCTAGTTTCCCCAGAATGAATTATATCGGACATTACGCTATACCGCAATATACGAAAGGACAAAATTTTTATTGGAACACAACTCTGTAGCAGTGAAGCAAGTGTGGACTTTTTCATGAGAAATATCAGTGTCACGCAGCAAGCGCTAAATGTTTTAAATGTGGAAAATGTGTATCAAAATTTGGACCAAAAAATTCACTACGTCAATAGTATAAAAACCTAGCTATCAGACACAACTAGATGTAACTGTGGCCTGATGGGCCACAAATTTATACCCCCCGCTTCTTGTTGATGATCCTACCCTGCACAGTTACAGACGTAGAAACGTACCATGGGTGTACTCTAATAGTCCATCGTAACTTTGAGGCAACTTAAAATAAGAGGAAGGCACAGAGAAATCCTTTGATAAGACATAGACTCATTAGAACTATTTATCAGATAGATGTTTTGCTACTCGATAGGGAAAATGTTGGGGAAACCTTTTTAGCCTACCTTTTAAATTTTCAATATAGACTCTAAGTAGGAGAAATCTACAAAGTGCTTTAACTTTGTTAAAAATTTATGAATCAATCTGAAAATAGGAGGTGCACAAGTACTTATAGTAACTAACATTCTGACAAAATTTGAAAAGTCAATTCAGAAAGGTTCCCGAGATAAGCTTCGGACAAATCTTCAGAAAAATTTTCAATATAGACTCTAAGTAGGAGAAATCTACAAATGCTGTAACTTTGTTTTGTTAAAAATTTATGAATCAATCTGAAAATAAGAGGTGCACAAGTACTTATAGTTACTAACATTCTGACAAAATTTGAAAAGTCAATTCAGAAAGGTTCCCGAGATAAGCTTCGGACAAATGTTCAATGTAGACTCCTAAGTAGGAGAAATCTACAAAGTGCTGTAACTTTGTTAAAAATTTATGAATCAATCTGAAAATAAGTTACGCACAAGTACTTATAGATACTAACATTCTGACAAAATTTGAAAAGTCAATTCAGATAGGTTCCGGAGATAAGCTTCGGACAAATGTTCAATATAGACTCTAAGTAGGAGAAATCTACAAAGTGCTGTAACTTTGTTAAAATTTTATGAATCAATCTGAAAATAGGAGGTGCACAAGTACTTATAGTTACTAACATTCTGACAAAATTTGAAAAGTCAATTAAGAAAGGTTCCCGAGATAAGCTTCGGACAAAAAATGTCTACGGACGGACAGACGGACAGACGGACGGACAGACGGACGGACATGGTGAATCCAGTATACCCCCCACCCAACTTCGTTGCGGGGGGTATAAAAATATTTAATTACTGAGCTGCACATGAAAGAACGAGTTATACATGTACAAGTAGGGAAAATTCTTTTCAGTATAGGAGTAATAATTTTTTTGCAATAGTGTCACGTTCTCAAACCTTTAACCAAATGTAAAGAATGCATGTCCATTCAAAATCTTGGTATGTAATTGATTAGTGAAAGGGGTGCGCGCTTAATCATGTTTGATGACTATATGTCAATTTTATCTCCAGCTGACTCGACCAATGACAGTAACATACTCGTGCAATCTAATCAAGACAGACATCAAATCCGCAAGCTGAATCCGGACAGACGATACTAGTCAAATGTTGTGAATAAAATTGGTGGCCTATTTAAACAATCTGCAGATGATGTGTTTGGTTTAAGGCGAGATTGTTTACATAATAAAAAAGAAAACTTTCCAGTTTGGTTTGATAAAAAATGTCATGAAAACAGGAAAAATATCACAAAGCACGTAATAGATATAGTTTTATCAAAAACAGAAACAGGGAAGCTTTAAAGGAAGCCAGTAAAACTTACAGTCGCTAAATGAGTACAGCATACAAAAAATATCAACATAATATGGAAAATGAAATGAGACAAACTGCTAAAAATTGTCAAAAAAAAAATTGGAAAATTCTGAATAGGTTGAACAAAACTAACAAAAACAAAGACGTCAAAATAACAGTTGATGAATTGTATAATTATTTCAAGTCTTTAAATGAAAAGGGCGTTGACTTAAACGATGATAATTATGATTTTGATTTTAATTATATTGATAATCAATATGTGACGGAAATTTTAGATTGTGAAATAACTGCTGAAGAAATTGAAAAAGCAATTAGAAATTTACATAATTATAAAGCAGCAGGTGATGATGGTATTGTGAATGAATTTTTGAAGAGTACTGCTCAACATTTTTTGCCTTTACGTGTCAAATTATTTAATGTTATATTAGATACTGGAATCGTTCCAGAGTCTTGGTTAACTGGTGTAATTAAACCTTTGTATAAAAACAAAGGAGATCAGAATGATCTAGACAACTATAGGGCTGTTTGTTTAACCTCTAATTTAGGAAAAGTATTTACATCTGTATTGAACACACGACTAAATAATCCTTCAGATGATATTGGTTTAATAAGTGATGCACAGGGAGGCTTTCGTAAAGGATATTCCGCCCAAGATAACATTTTTATTCTTTACTCTATGATTTCATTCTATTTAGCAGCAGGTAAAAAACTTTTTTGTGCCTTTATCGACTTTAGAAAGGCGTTTGACACGGTGTGGAGAGTCGGGCTTTATCAAAACCTACTAAAAAAATAACATTTCGGGTAAAATGTTTCGATTGATTGTTAATATGTATAGTGATATAAAGTCGTGTGTGCTAATCAATAATATGAAAACTGGTTATTTCCCGTCTGAAATTGGTGTCAGACAGGGAGATAAATTATCCCCCTTTTTATTTGCCCATTATCTCAGCGATTTAGCCGACTTTTTAGATCAGCAGTCAGTCTCAAGTTTGAAATATTTAGATGAAACTTCTGTTCAGAAAACTGGTATTTATTTAAAATTGTTTCTGCTATTCTATGCAGATGATACTGTGATATTTGCAGACACTGAAAAGGATTTACAAAGTGAGTTAAATGCATTTTGAAGAATACTGCAATATGTGGAAATTATCGGTTAACATATCGAAAACGAAAATTGTAGTATTCTCAAAAAGAAAAAGTAGGCAGAATTATTCCTTTAAAATTTATAATGAGAATATCGATATTAGTGACTCATATACTTATCTTGGGTTGCTTTTTAATTATATTGGTAGTTTTTTTAAGTCTAGAGATAGATTGGTCGAACAATCACAAAAAGCATTAAGCATTATATGCCCTTTATCAGAAAATATACAATTTGTCTATCCCAGTTGATCTTCAAATTAAACTTTTTGATTCACTAGTAAATCCAATCCTGACATATTCTTCAGAAATATGGGGCTTCGAAAATTTATCTTATATTGAAAAAATACACGACAATTTTGTAAGAGAATTCTCAATTTAAGATCTTTAACACCTAATGTTATGGTATATGGCGAGCTTGGTCGTTTTCCAATTGATATTAATGAAAAAATGTTTTTGGTATAAACTGGCTACAGACGATACTAAGCTATCTAGAAAAAATGTACAAGTTAATGTTGCACATGTATAATCATGTATAATAATGGTTATCGATCATGTAAATAAATAAATTTTGTGAAAAATATTTTTGATGATATTGGAATGAGTGAAGTGTGGAATGCACAACAAAACATAAATTTAACTTTTTTTAAATATACTGTTAAACAGAGTCTCCAGGATCAGTTCATACAAAGATGGTTTGCCGATATTGGGGGTACTTCTAGGGGACGATTTTATTCTCAGTTAAAGGTTGAGTTTTGTTTGGAACCATATTTAATGAGCCAGATATTATATATGTAAATTACGTACTTGTAAAAGATGGGGAACAACCATCAATACAAAGCGTTGTTCCATTGCATTTTCTTCATACCCTTTGCATGTTTGTTATGCAACCTAAACCTTTAAAACGAATGCTAATTGGAATAGTAAAATTGTTTGATTCAAATAAAAATCTTTTACAAATCAAACACTACCATTTCCTCTCAGCAAAAATCAAATGATGATTTTTGAATTTGCTGTCTGTTTTGGTAGAATGTGAAGGTTTTAACTGTTATTTTTTCTTCATAGTTTCATTTCATTATTGTTGTAAGAACTAATCAATCCTTTTGAAAAAAAATAGTAAATGCTAGTAATAGAGAACAATAGAAGTAAAACATGCAATAGACCCTTTTTTCATCTGCACAGTTCCTTTTTTTACTGGAGTTCACACTGCGAGTGCCTTTGTTTTGAATGTTGTAATTTCTGTTTCTGTGCTTTGTGCCTGTCTAAAGTCATTGTTTTTGTGTCTAACGTCATTGTTTTCTGTGTTCTCGTTTTGGCCGAGTCTTTTGAGTTCGATTTTTGTAAATTTCACTCCTTTGTTCCTTCGGTATTCTACTGCCGTTGTTTCCAATGTGTGACTACAACTAGATGATGTTCAATGGACATTGTTACCTCTTAGAAAGGGCGTAGGACATTTCCGAAAAAAATTTAAATTCCTCAATGGACCTTTCCGAAAAACCTGACATCCTTTTTCCGAAAAACTAATTACAGGTAGACTTTCAGAATTATGGTTTGTATCAGTTTTTGTTTAATAAAATGGATTTATAGTTAGAGAAATCTTCCTGTTTTTGGTTTTATTCATTCATGATTATTTACCACACACAGATAGAAAAAGTGTTTATTACACACAGAGAGAAAATGAGGTTAGGGTCCTCTAAAACTGGTTGATCGATAGAGATGGCCTTAGCAATTGTCGGTACCAAGTCCAGTTGTCTCGAGTTCCTATCATTGTTTACATTTGGTTTCTTTTTGTAATTCATATGTGTTTTTCTGGTGGAGTTCTGTTGCGAATTGTGCTTGAAATTCTACAGTCAATATCGGTGCATTTTTAGCAACTATACAGGTCAGCCTTTGTGTGTCTTCATGCGAAAGACGAGAGTTTAGTCGTAAATATAATTGCAGATTCACCGTACAATGAAACTTAAACTGAAGATAAGCTTGCATACCTTTCCGCCTGCAGTGCGGGTAGCTGTTCTCTTAAAATCATATAGCATGTATGTTTTTGTTTTTTAACAAGAGGCACCAATTTTATTTACATTGCTTATGAAGTGGTGCATGTAATAATTTTTCAGAAAAAGGGAAAGAATATTTTCGGAAACGTCCAACATTTTTTCGGAAATTTCCTTCTCCGATTTGAAAAGGCAGACACCAATTGGCACAACGCACAGCTAAAATTATTGCACTCATAGGCGGTCAATGTTATGATTTTATGGAAATCAAAAATATATATATGTTACAGGCAATTTCATAACTCAGGCATTTTATAGAAAAACTAGAATATTTAAGCAATGTGTATAATGCCTAGCCGTTTTAGGCATTTTATGAAATGACTAAATTTCCTAGGCAATTTACAAAATACCTGAAAAAATCATCAGGATTTTTACAAAATGCTTGAACATAAATTTGACTTTCCAAAATATTGATCGTATTCAATAATTTTTATAAATAATTTGAAGACAAATTTGATGGACAGAGATGACTTGAACTATATCTTCATCTTTGTTTTTTACTTTATTTATTTATTTATTTTTTATTTCATTTATTTATTTTTTTGTATTTTGTTTTGTCTAAACATCAAATTTCAAAATTCTGGATCGATTTACACATTTTTAATAGTGTTACGAATTAATTTAATGCAAGGTTTATTTAATTAAACATGTCTGATAGAAGCTTTTTAATCATATTTTTGTACCCATCCCCACATGAAATTGAAGATGCGCGTTGTTCAGAACAGAACTCTGGCTAAGTTCAATTTGTGGCTAAAAGGTCTACAGTTCAGCATTTATATCCCTTGAATCTTTGAAATGTTGCAAATTCTTCATTCCCAATTTATCAGTTTTGAATAAAATTGCAAACAATTTTGAGACTTGGTAAGTAGGTTGTTGTAAGAAAACATGGATTCATCTCAAGCTAACGACGTCCGCTTCACTTTTTAAATGATCATTTCCCGATAAATGTAACAAAAAATAATAACGCTTTATTAATGTTGCAGTATAAACAAAAAAAAACCAGCACATTGACTTGAAAGGATTCGGCTCAAAACGGTGAAAATGCTCGCCAAAGGCTCGTATTTTCCCATGTGTTTAAGCCTCGTCCTTATATTGCGATTATGTCAAGTTAATATACTGTTATTATCTATTTATACTGCAACCTCTTAATTTGAGTAAGTAAACTACATTGACTGTATAAACATAAGTGATCATTGGCGGTTCATTGGGGTGGGGTCCCGGGGGCTGGAACCCCCTTTTTGGATAATCATGTATTTTTAAATGAATATCCTGATGTTTTACTAAGAAATACCTCAAAAATTAAACTGCATTGCTCCGCTCGGCGATATTTTCTTTCATTTCCTTATTGGAATCCCCCCCCCCCTCCTTCATTTTGTCTGGGTCCGCGCCTGGTGATATACAGCCATAGGGACTCTAAATCTCGTTTAATTTTGGAACTTCCGGGTACAATTCTTGAAACCGGAAGTTGCATTTTGATCGATAAGATATGACGTTCTAAACAAAAAATATAACGTCATAATCCTGAAACGTCATCTTTTGGCGGGGAAAGTTTTCAAATTTGATATTAATATATCGCGTCGCCAACACGGAGGGTTGATTTTTGGTCCAATGTTAATTAAGCGCACCTCACGTGGGACGACGGCACATCAAATTTTGTGAAATGAATGGCCTTAGGATTCTAACCCTAATCTCCTTCAAGTTTGGAATGGCCTATTATATATTCAGAATTCCATAAATAAACATAAGTTTATTATTATTTTTATCATAATTCAATCTGTATAACAGCAACTTAATTATATATCTCATTAGATCAACAACATACTCATTTATGTAAAAGTACAAATTTCCAGGGCAAGTACACTCAATGCATATGATATTCAAGAAGTGTCTGAAATACGGAAGCTAATAAATACGGATAAATCAAATGAAATGCGAATTTAAATAAAAACTGTGATGCTGCTGGTATGAATTATGAATTTCCTGATATTGAAAATAATAACGAAATTTTAAATGGTGACATAACAGAAGATGAAATAAGACATTTCATTAAAGAACTAAAGAACGGAAAAGCGCCTGGTTGTGATGAAATTTTGAATGAGTACACCAAATCAACAAGAGATTTATCTATGCCTTTATATTTAAGACTTTTTAATCTTATTTTAGAATCTGGTATCATTCCTGAAATATGGGTTTCTGGAATTGTTGTTCCAATATATAAAAATATAGGTGATCCTAGAAATGTGTATTCTATAGGAAAATTGTACTCTTCGATCCTAAATAACAGGCTTTCAAAGTTTGCAGAGCTTTTCAAAATTATTCCAGATTCCCAAGCTGGGTTTAAAAAGGATTCTATACCTTGGGTAATATTTTTTGTCTTAACGTGTTGATAGAATTGTATTTTTTCATTTGGTTGTAAATTGTATTGCACGTTTGTTGATCTTCGGAAAGCTTTTGATACTGTTTGGAGAGTAGGACTATGGCATAAATTAGTTAAGAGTAAGATATCAGGTAGAATTCTGAAGGTGATTTATAATATGTACAATGATATTAAGTCGTGTATTAAACTCGGAGATGAAGTATCAGGATTCTTTGCAAGTAAAATTGGTGTTCGTCAAGAGGAAAATTTGTCGCCATTACTTTTTTCGATCTTTTTATCAGATATTGAAGACTTTTTTATTGATCACAATATATTCCCCACTTGCGGTTTGTTTGTTTCCCAATATTTACCTCCCTTTAGAGGAGGTGTAACTTCGGGACATCTGCAGACTTCCTTTTCAAATTGAACGATAAAGTTAGAGGTGTCCGGAGATGAAAGGGATTTTCCATATCGGATCACAATATCATACGTCGTGGATACTATACCAAACAAATGGTATTATTGTTCGGGAAAATACGTAACTTGATGCATTTCTGGTCTAGCGCATTTCTTTTAGATGTTAGAGATTCCAATATGTTACTCGGATCACTCGATCTTCTTCGATAGGCCTTAGAAGGTAAATTACGAGTGTTTCGAACTTACACCTCCTAAAAAGGGACACAACTCTGTTAAAACATACAAAATATGTCCTGCATCCCGGATTCCGAAAAGAGGGAATAAGGTCTGAGTAATATTAAATCTTTATGTCAAAACAATCGGAAATTTTTTTTGTATATTTTTGTGTTACTTTATGCAGATGATACTGTGGTACTAGCCGAGAATGCTAAAGATTTGCAGGCAAGTTTAAATGCGTTTGACCATTTTGGTAAAACTTGGAAACTTGCAGTAAATGTTGACAAAACAAAAATTGTTATCTATTCGAAATGTAAATATAAAGATCTTTATGCCTTTAAATAAACGGGTCAAGTATTTAAGTAGTTGATTCGCTCTCATATATTGGTTTATTGTTTAATTTCAATGGCAAATTTGCATGTGCTAGGAAAAAATTGGCTGAGCAAGCTAGAAAATCCCTTTATGCATTATATAAAAAAAACTCGGAATATATCTCCTCCTATTGATTTGCAAATAAAATTATTTGATTCTCTTGTTCAGCCAATTCTGTTGTATTCTTCGGAAATTTAGGGATTCGAAAATATTGATATCATTTAAAAATCCATCTCCAATTCTTGAAAAGAATTTTGCATGTTAGATCTAGCACTCCTACGTGTAGCTTCATGGTATACGGTGAAACTGGAAGATATCCGATAGATGTAAACATAAAAGTAAGAATGTTAAATTTTTGCGTGAAATTAATACATAACAGTGATAGATTATCAGGAAAGCTGTATACATTGTTACTTCAAATGCATACATCAGGAAAATGTAAATCGAAATGGATTAGCTATGTAAAATCTATATTGGACAACACGGGTTTTAGTTTTGTCTGGAATTGTCAAAAAAGTTTGGATTATACCGAAATTTAAGTTACAGTTAAGTTAATTCTTGCAAAAATGGAAGGGTGATATTGCCAATTCTTCAAGGGCATATTTAAGTCAGACTTTGAATTAGAGAACTATTTACTAAGATTAATGAGTAGACGTCGTATTATGATAACTAACCTTCGCTGTTCAAATATAATATTTCCAGTCGAAATTGGACGCTGGCAAAATACAGTTCGTGAAAATCGTACATGCAATTTATGTTTTAAAGGGATTGGAGATGAATTTCACTGTTTATTTATATGTCAACACGAGGCAATCAAAATAGAAAGGAACAAATATATTCCCCGTTACTATTACGAAAATCCATCCGAGACAAAATTGAAAGGTATGTTATCATTGTGCAACAAAGGGTATTGGATAACGTATCAATATTTCAAAACAAAATTGTACATTTATTATAACTGTATAATGTTTATTAGAACCATTGCCCTTATAATATTTTGTTGTGTTAATTATATATTATTATATAAGGATGATATACAATTTTTATCATCGTTTCATTCACATTTTTGTCCTAAAGAATTTTCTATATTGTTTATTAGTTCTATTACATGCATTGTTTACTTTCAGTTCTCATGTTACAGTGTATTCTGTCTTGAGTAAATAAAAATCTTGAATCTTGAAAAAACTTGAATCTTGATTTTATCGTGAATTCTCGGCGTCACATAACGAGACTTACAGACCCTATTGACCATATAACAGTTTCTCAATGACGTCAACAATATGTTTCCGTAGAGATTGTTCCGTGACGTAGCAAGAAAACATGGATTCATCTCAAGCTTACGAAGTCCGATTTAATTTTTAAATCATCATTTTTACCGATAAATTTTTCCTACAATTCGCTTTGTTAATGTTGCAGTATATACACAATAAAATAACATTGACTTGCCATTAACTCTATATAAGGATTCGGCTCGAAACGGTGAAAATGCTCGCCAAATGCTCGCTCTAAGCCTCATCCTTATATTGCGTTCATGTCAATAAACTCTTATTGTCTATGCTTTCGAATCACACTTTGAACTTTCATCTGTTGGAAAACGTCAGACTGTGGATTGGGGCGTCATAGTCACAGACAACAAGATGGTAAATCCGCCTATTCCTAGGTCGCTTCAGAATGGAAAATTCCATTTTTCTGTCATTTGAGAATCGAAATCATTCATGGCAGGTATATGCTTATTGTCCTTTAACTATGGGCTCGGCCTTTATATACACAAATTTTACCCATCGCTGACTCGAAAATAAAGGCCAATCCCATGGTTAAAAACCTTCAATGAATATTTTTTTTAACTAAATGTAGAAAGAGGGAATTTGATTGCCTATGGATTTGAATGCCAGTAGGAATGGAGAATCATGTCAAGAAATGAAAGTCGATTTTTCTTGTGAATAGTCATTATAATACCAAGATGAAAACAATCAGCTCTCTTACATCTACGGGGTCCCTAAACTTCATAAGAATTCATACAAGCATATTTCAAATGCGGGGTCCTCCAGATACACTACAAAGCCTCTTTCTAAGCTCCTTACTTCGAACGACAAAAACATTTTACCTATTAGAGAAAAACATTTTACCTATTAGAGAAAAATTCTATGTTTTGACAGGATCCGAGGCACACCACTAATTCGGCCTCCCATTGACTCGTATATTAAATTCCGGGATTTCAAAAATTCCAATAGTATAGAAATGAATTTTCCCAGGTGCGGGGACTTGTTTTCCGTTAACAGATAACCAACACGATAAAATAAATACATTTAAACCATATGTTGTATGTCAAATAAGAAAATAAAATTGCATTGAAACGTTCCGGTTAATTTTGTACATAGTCGCAACAGAGAATTTTCGGTATTTGGTCGAATTTCATTCG
Organism: Modiolus philippinarum; assembly: GCA_002080025.1. Taxonomy (NCBI): domain Eukaryota; kingdom Metazoa; phylum Mollusca; class Bivalvia; order Mytilida; family Modiolidae; genus Modiolus; species Modiolus philippinarum. The sequence continues at coordinate 14,158 of MJUU01013004.1, read as the reverse complement.
ATCTGTTCTAGTTTGTTATGCAACTTAATCATGTTTTTTTCAACTGTTCTTTGCTCTCCGTCATTCACCTAGAAATATTCTATGATCTTGCTGATTATAACATGTATCAATTGGCTGGAGTCACTAAAAATGAAAAGGCACCATTTTTTATAGTACTATTTTCGAGGTCTGTCAAACATTGGCGTATTGAAATAGTGTAGTGCACCCTGACTATATTATGGCTTTGACATTTAACACAATCTGGGCACACAAGCTATAGTTAGTCGTCATATAAGCGGGAGGTTGATGCATCAATAAACCTGGTTTAACCCACCATTTTATTTATAAAATGCCCGTTCCAAGTCGGGAATATGACGGCTTGCCAAAAATGTTCTGTGTCGGATTGTGTTCCCCTGATTCAGTCGAATGTTATACGGATTTTCTTTACTGGTCTCTTCCTTGGATCGATTCTGACTTTTGTTGTCACTTTTATTCTTTATTGACTGCAGCCAGAGATGGCCTGAAAAGTTTATGTGATAAAGTGTACTCTACAATCGGCGGCAATAAGATGTGGATTCTAAAAATTCTAAAGATCTCCTTGTGACTTCACAGTAACTCCGGTATTTAGTTATTTGAACATATATCCTCAAGTAGTCTCTTTTGGGGTGGTCCGTAGGTGATCGGCTACAAGGCTAAATTCCCCGCCCTTGACGATTTCACCCTACTTTTCCAGTGGCAGTCAGAATTTCCCGTCCCATGGCCATTTCCATACCCCAAAGTGAATATTTATCAACAAACTTGTTCTCGTCTTGATATAGCTGAAATATTGCTGAGTAGACGTTAAACAATATTCAATCAACAATCAATCAATCAAGTAGTCTCCCCCATTGTCATATCATACAAACTTTTGATTTTTCTACTCTTCATACTATTCTGCCTCACAATAAATTGAAAACAGTAATTTCTTATTTGATACATCAATGTTTCTGCACTAAAACGGCGAAGAACACAGATACACTTATTTAGTAGTAGGGAAAGACAAAACTTATTTTGAAAAGAATCACACCAAGTTAAACAAGAAGTACACTGAGAATGATGGAATCAAGATGTTTGGATATTTAATAGATAACATTACAACAGACAATCGGGATTCTCATTGGAACTAACTGCGCACCGCTGTTAGCTATTCCTGATGGTTGTATCATGTTATTGGGATTTTCGGCCAGTGTAAGTGTTTCTTTTTAAGATTGTGGTCATGGTGTCTACCTGTATGGGTTTTATTCGTATGTTTATTATACTATGAGAAAGGGGAGGTTTGGGTACCCATAAACCGGTTTAACCCTTCCGCTGGCTTTTGCTAGTGGCGGTACCAAGTCCGGCTGTCCCGAGTTCCTATCATTGTTTACATTTGTCTTTTGTATTTTATTGTAGGTTTTTTTCCTTGTGCAGTTCCTTGTTACTTAGTGGTATGTGACTATGTTTTTCGACCATTGTAGGTGTTTCCTGTTATCTTTTTTATTCTATTTTTCCTGTTATCTATTATGAACATTAAAGAACTAAACAACTGAAGATGACTGCATTTTTCCCTATTAATATTTAATTCTTGTTACCTCGAAACTCTGGTTCGCACCTTGCATTACCTGGTATCATCTAATGAAGGTATCTATTTTTCCGCAAGTCGCTCATTGTAAATTTTGAATAATTCCGAACAAGTTAAAAGCATTACTTGAATTAAAACGTCCCTACGGTTACCTCCCTTTGTTCATTCCCACTTTATGAAGTAACACTTTATGGATTGATAAATCGCTGATTGAAATAGAATCACTTGAAGACGAAATAATATAACCACTTTAATTATGTCCACTGAGTATTGATTCCGATAAAATGATTGATTTTATCAAGAATTATTTATCAAATAATACTTTGTGAAACAAAAGAACTTTTAAGATTCGCTTTTGTTGCCTTTTAATAGAAACACCTTACGCAACTTGGGATTTCAGTGCGTGATGATTTCACTTACCTCATTAGTTCTTAGAATCAGGCTGACATACATGTATACTGTTGTCAGTTAGCAAATTTTCAGCTAAGGACAATCAATCACAACTCTAGATATGCTAGGAATTCATTGTTTTGTTTGTTTGGTCTGTATCATTGTTTGTGTAGCTTCAATTGTGGCACAGGATTATAAGGACGTTCAGCGACTGCATGACCACTTATTTAATAAAAAGACATATCATCTTGATATTAAGCCACTAAATCGACAAGACAAAGCGGTAAGAATTGACGCTAAATTGTACATTCTCAGTATATATGGACTTGCTGAAAAGTCACAGACAGTTACAGGGGATGTGTTTTGGGATATTACATGGATAGATGAAAAGCTACAGTGGAATGAAACTGAATTTAATAGCATTGATCATATTTACGTACCAACAGACAGGATATGGATGCCGGATATAGTTGTGTCGAATGGCGTAGGACCTAGCAAATTCCTTCTAAATAACAATATGAGGACAGACCATGTTGCAGTGCTTTCTGACGGAACAATTGGTTGGTGGCCGACGGGTGACGTAACAATTCAATGTGACGTCATTCTCACGAAGTTCCCGTTTGACGAACAATCATGTCACTATGAAATTGAGCAATGGTACATGGATTATTCCGATATGTTTCTAATTACGTCGACAACGGGCCCTTCACTTGAATATTATACGTTAAATGACGAATGGGATATTACTGATACATCATATGATACTGATATGTACAAAGATGACTTCGGTAATTATTCTTCTGTTATATTTCGAATCAATCTTAAACGACGTCCGTCATTTTATATAATAACTATGTTACTTCCGGTTTTTCTACTTTCCTTTCTGAACTCGTTTTGCTTCCTCCTGCCACCGGAGAGCGGTGAAAAGGTTGGACTCAGTATATCTTTATTTTTAACGTTTGTACTCTTATTGACAATAGTGACTTCTGAGATGCCGTCATCATCAAGAAATGTGTTTATATTTGAGATAATAATTGGTGTGCATTTAATTAACAGTGGAATTAACTTGATTCTGGGTATTCTTATTGTCAAAGTTTTCCATGTTCCATACTTTAAATGTCTTTTTGACAAACTAAAAAAACTGATATGTAAAAAACCAAGGTGCTTTTGCTGCAGCAAATCAACACTTGAAATATTTGACCCTAAAGCAATGACAACAGATAATACAGATGAAAATTGTGATAATCCGATATCATTGGAATCAGATAACAGAAATGGATATTGTATACACCCGACAGGGGTGAAAGAAGATAAAAAAGACGGAACATGTGTTGACTGTGAACTGGAGGATAAGAAAATCGCCGAGCGGGTTGACATGTTCCTCTTTAAATGCACCTTCTTACTCAACCTGGTTTTAGCGCTCATATTTCTCGGAACTGTTTTAACGTGATTACTCCCTTTTTCGGAACACTTAAAAAATTAAAAAAAAAAACTTTCATTTTTAATGAAAATAAAAATAACTATTTCTCGGCCTATTCTGTGAATCGAAACAACGGCAGTAGAATACCGATGGAACAAGGGAAGCGATGACTACAAAAATCGAAGTCCAAAGACATGGCAGAAACGGTAACAGATAAAAACAAAGACAAAACAAGGACGTGAGACAGCTACAATGCACTCGAAAGGAGTTCTTAAGGGAGTCCTTACGAAAACAAGTATGAAATGGTAAAGAAGTTTTCAAACGTATCTTTATTTGAGCCGTTTGCAATTAAAAATAAAAACACAAGTGTTTTTATTTATAATACCAGTACCAGTACATTTATATATTTGTATACATCCTGATCAAATTCAAATATTATTGATAAATGACCCAACATGGAATTGTAATCAATATATAGACAATAAATAACAATTAAAAACATAAATAAAACAACAAACACAAGCATTAGTAATATTATAAAATTAGTGCTTTTATAAAGTAGACAGAATGACATAGAAATAGGTTTGTGTTTATTTAAATATAAACAATATTCAGAATGTCCCCCCCCCCGTCTCTCTTCCGCTTTAGTTTTTTTTTTACAACGCAAAGCGAAGAATGATGCGCATGCAATGTGTTGGATGTGACCCGTTTGAAAAAAGTGTTGAAACAAAAATAACTCTGGAAATAGCAGGTTTCAGATTGTAAATTGGCACTTTGGTCTTTTTGGCCCGAAAAAGTTAGAACATAGTCGTAAAGAACTAATAGTTAGAACATGGTCGTAAAGAACTAAGACCTTCTACACACTGTCAAGGTAACTTTAGGAAACGACTTTTAAAAGTAAGATTTAAACCCCTTTCACCACCAGTAGCTCAAAAATGATAAAAGCTATGCAAAACCAGTATGTAAATAATTTATATTTGCAAAAGAAGGGTAAAAAAACAGTAGTTTGTAAAAGCTTTGCATTATTAATTATCATCTTCACGTTATGTATTTTTCTTTTCTTTGTATGTTTTTTACTTGAATGAAGGGGTGAACTTTCGAGAAATTTAATTGCCCCGAAAGAAATCCCAGAAAAAAGTAGTGTAAATAATCATGTTCAGTTCTTTAGAATGGTGTTTACAATATATTATGTATACAATATAAATACAATATATAACGGGACAGAAAGTGGAGGTCTGGGTACCCATAAACCGGTTTAACCCTACCACTGGCGTTTCCAAGTCCCACTGTCCCGAGTTACGTTTATCTTTTATATATTTATTGTGGGTTTCTTTCTTGTACAGTTCCTTGTTACTTTGTGGTGATATTTGGCTATGTTTCTCGGCCATTGTAGGTGTTTCCTGTCTTTTTTATTTTATGATATATTCAATCTTTTTTGATTATTCGTCGTGCGAATATAATACTGTTATGAGTCCACATTTTGAAAAATTAGAGATAACAATACAATTCAGCTAATTTCACACTGTTCTATGATGGAATCACTCTACAGTGAGTTTTGTAGGAATGTCATAGTACCGTCGTTGTTATATATCCAATGTTCATAAGAAAAGCATGTACATCAGGGTAGCTAAATCGTTACAGAGTTCAACGCTTTAGTTGCTATAATGTTACATCTCCAGGACTTATAACAATTTTAGTGTTAAAAATCAGAATGTCACACCAGGCAAGAAGTTCGAAATAATTCGTTAATGTAATGAATAAATTCATCCGACAGATTCATTTTACTTGTCTGTGATGTACAAAATATCGTTTTGATAACTATTTTTTAGTTCGAAAAAGTCCACCTAAAATTCTCGGTTTCAGAAAATTGTGATATACAAAATTATAATATTCATCCAACGGGATTGAGCTTTAATTGTCAATTAGATTGTCGCATAAATCAATAAGACCGTCGCATACAATCAATTAGTCTGTCGCATACAATCAATTAGACTGTTGAAATATATCAATTAGACTGTCGCATACAATCAATTAGACTGTCACACACAATCATTTAGACTGTCACATACAACAATAAGACTTCGCACACAATCAATTAGGCTATCTTGCACGATTTATTAGACTGTTGCACACAATTAATTACACTTTAGCACACAATCAATTAGATTGTCGCACATAATCAAAAAGACTGTAGTATACAATCAATTAGACTGTCTCACACAATCAATTAGGGTGTCGCAAGCAATCAATAAGACTGTCGCATAAACAATAAAAAAGAATTTCGCATGCAATTAATTAGACTGTCACACACAATCCATAAGACTTTCGCATGCAATAAATTAGATTGTCACACACAATCAATAAGACTATTGTGCACAATCAATTTGACTGTCACACACAATTAAATAGACAATGGCACGCAATCAATTAAACTGTCACTTACACTAAATAAGACTTTCACTCGCAATCAATTAGACTGTCGCACACAATCAATTAGACTGTCGCACACAATCAATCAGACTGTCGCACGTAATCGATTAGACTGTCGCACACAATCAATTAGACTATCGTGCACAATCAATAAGACTGTCGTACACAATCAATTAGACTGTCGCACGCAATCAATTATACTGTCGCCCACAATCCATTAGACTATCGTGCACAATTGAAAAGACTGTCACACTCAATCAATTAGACTATCACATGCAATCAATTAGACTATCGTGTACGTTCAATCTAGACATTCGCACACGAGGGACCAGACGGTCACACACAATCCATTAGACTGTCGAGCAATCAATCAGACTATCGTGCACAGCCAATTAGACTGTCTCACGCAATCAATTAGACTTTCGCACACAAATAAGACACACACAATCAATGAGACTGTCGGACGCAATCAATAAGACAATTGTGCACATTCAATGAGACTGTCACGCACAATCCATTAGACTGTCACGCAATCAATCAGACTATCGTGCACAGCCAATTAGAATGTCTCACGCAATCAATTATATTTTCGCACACAAATAAGACACACACAATCAATGAGGCTGTCGGACGCAATCAATGAGTCTATTGTGCACATTCAATGAGACTGTCACACACAATCAAGTAGACTGTCGCAAGTAATCAATCAGACTATCGTGAACAACCAATTAGACTTTCGCACACGACCCATTGTCGCACACAATAAGACTGCCACACACACAATCAATTAGACTTTTCCACGCAATCAATAATACTAATGTGCACGTTCAATTAGACCGTCGAACACAATCGATGAGACGGTCGAACATAATCAATTAGACTGTTGCATGCAATCAATTAGACTGTCACACGTAAATAATCAGACTATCCTACACAGCCATTTAGACTGTCGCATGCAATCAATTAGACTGTAGCAAACAATCAATTAGACTATCGCGCGCAATCAATTAGACTATCGCGCGCAATAAATTAGACTATCGCGCGCAATCAATTAGACTTTTGTGCAAAATTTATAAGACTGTCGCACGCAATCAATTAGACTGTCGCTCACAATCAACCAGACTATTGCACACAATCAATTACACTGTCGAACGCAATCAATTAGACAATAATGCACAATCAATAAGACTATAGCACACAATCAATTAGACTGTCATACAATCAATTAGACTGTCGCGCGTAATCAATTAGACTGTCGCACATAATCAATTAGACTATCGTGCACAATCAATTAGACTGTCGTGCACAATTAATAAAATGTTAGCACACAATTAGTTAGACTCTCGCATGCAATCAATTAGACTATCATACAAAATCAGTTAGACTGTCGCACACAATCAATTAGACTGTCGCACATAATCAATTAGACTATCGCACACAATCAATAAGACTATCGTACAAAATCGATTAGACTATAGCAGACAATCAATTAGACTGTTGCATGCAATCAATTGGACTGTCACACACAATGAATAAGACTGTCGCTCGCAATCAATTAGACTGTCGCACACAATCAATTAGACTATCGCACATAATCAATTAGACTATCGTGCACAATTAATTAGAGTATCGTGCACAATTAATTTGACTATAGCACACAGTGAATTCGACTATCATGCACAATCAATTAGACTATCTTGCACAAGTTCTTTGGTGTACAGGAGTATAATTCTTCCAAAAGATTTGTCCCTTTCGTATTCAGTTATTTTTTTTTATTTCATTTTAGTGAAATATCTAATTATCATTATAGTGTACCATTTCCATTTACAAGTAAATTGTCGTATGGCCTTAAATGCGGAAAACAGTTGGACAGTCGAATCTTTTATTGATCCACTACATAACAGTTTATTATATTAACATATCAAATATATTATATTAAAGGCTATATACATATCGGTCTTTTTTAANTTTTTTTTGGGGGGGGGGGGGGGGCTTTCAAGTTCAACCATAAGCCCTAAATTGGCTGTACTTATAGTTTCTCTCTCTTTTAAATTTTGCAGTTTCCAATGCAAAACATTTCACTATTATAAGTGAAACACATTACCAGCGAAATTTAGAGAGATATCTTTTATCTATAACCAAAAGATAAGCGACGAATTGTTCTACAGAAATTCTAAGGAGACACTACTTTAATATGACTTCCATAAAAATTTTGATTGGATTCATTTTCTTTGCTGTTTTATCAAGTGCGACTGCCCTATTCCAATGTGAACTAAATGCATGTGCAACGGTTTTCTGTGCTCCACCGAGTAACTGCAAGGGTAGAGTTGTGAAAGGGGGTGGATATTGTGGCTGTTGTGATGCATGTGTGACACGTTTAGGTAAGTTTCATCTTTGTGATGCTTGTGTTACACGTTTAGGTAAGGTTTGATGCCGATTTACCCAGTTATGTACATGTAAGGTATATGCTGGTATTGCATTGAAGCCATGACCTTTGTTTTTTTTTTTCATGCAAATTAAAAGGACTTGGCTATGAAAGCTTATTTGGGTCATTTTCATGATGAAAAAAAAATATTTAAGTCGTTCCCACGACTTGTTCACGAGTTGCAAAGTCGTTCCCACGATATGTAAAGTCGTTCCCACGAGTTGTAAAGTTGTTCCCACGAGTTGTAAAGTCGGTCCAACGAGTTGCAAAGTCGTTCCCACGAGTTGTAAAGTCGTTCCCACGACTTCTACAAGTCGTTCCCACGAGTTGTAAAGTCGTTCCCACGAGTTGCAAAGTCGTTTCCACGACTTGTAAAGTCGTTCCCACGAGTTGTAAAGTTGTTCCCACGAGTTGTAAAGTCGTTTCCACGAGTTGCAAAGTCGTTCCCACGAGTTGCAAAGTCGTTCCCACGAGTTGAAAAGTCGTTACCACGATTTGTAAAGTCGTTCTCACGAGTTGCAAAGTCGTTCCCACGAGTTGAAAAGTCATTCCCAGGACTTCTACAAGTCGTTCCCACGAGTTATTAAGTCGTTCCCACGACTTGTTAAGTCGTTCCCACGAGTTGTAAAGTCGTTCCCACGAGTTGTAAAGTCGTTCCCACGAGTTGCAAAGTCGTTCCCACGAGTTGAAAAGTCGTTCCCACGACTTATCAAGTCGTTCCAACGAGTTGATAAGTCGTTCCCACGACTTGTTAAGTCGTTCCCACGAGTTGCAAAGTCGTTCCCACGACTTCTACAAGTCGTTCCCACGAGTTATTAAGTCGTTCCCACGACTAGTTAAGTCGTTCCCACGAGTTGTAAAGTCGTTCCCACGATTTGCAAAGTCGTTCCCACGACTTCCAGAAGTCGTTCCCACGAGTTACTAAGTCGTTCCCACGACTTCTAAAAGTCGTTCCCACGAGTTGTTAGCTGTTGGTCTCAGTATAAAAGGCTGGTCGGTCACTTTAGTAAGTAAGCGTGAAAGATTAATTCGCGATTTTTTATGGAAGGTCATATCTAATTTATCTGTTAATACACTTCATTTGGGACCTTCAGGAACAAATGCATTAAAATCTACCCCACTAAAAATATACATATAAAGTTCTTTTCTTCCGTTTAGCCTCTGTGTGCCCCCTGTTTATTGGAAGCAGTGAATGAAAAGAACCCATTAAAATACGATAAAACATAACCTTAGGGGTTTTCAGGGGAGGGCTTGGGCGGTTTTGCCTAGGCAATTTAATTATTTTCATGAAATCTCGAACAAATTACTTATTTTTATCAATGTCACCTCATTTTTTTTATTTCCATTAGCAACAAAAATATAAATTCTTCAAATCAAAATTAAATTATTTATTTTCACTGGTACCAAGATTAAATTCTTTATTTACAAAATTGCCCAAGACCCCCGCCCCTGAAAATCAAATGGTCGTCCTCTAACTGTAGGCCAATATGTGAAAATGTATAATTTTGCCCCTTTGCTCCTAATTCTGAAACGGGTGGAAAACAAACCACAAATTTAAACTTTTCCTTTATGCTAATAAACATTATGCTTTTTTTATTGATCCATCAACTAGAACAAGTTATCTAACAAATCATTTGTCTGCAGACATCGAAGCCGGTGTAAGGCTGAATTTTGACCCAGTTGAAAATTGACCTATTGGTCGTTTTTCAACGTTGAAAATTGACCCAAAAGCCAATTTTGACCAATTCTGTTGAATTCTGACCTTTATCATAAAATACGGACCTGGAAGCGGGACACTATGTAAACTATATATCTTCAGAAGTAATAAATGAAAATGAATTTGTATATAAATAAGTGAACGAGATATAAATTGCAAGTTCTTAGTATTTTTCTTTGCAGACTTGTACTTGCCTAATGCCCATTCATCCATAAATAACAAAATAAACGTTCTTATATATCTTTTGAATCACAAGTAATATATAAATGAGATTTTGTCCACAGATGAGCTTACATTGACCTACTTTTCATGCACGAGTGACTTAGAGTTAAGCTTTTGTTAAAGTGCAGATCTGAGATATTAGAACAGATAAATGAATAAATATTCGTCAATAGATGCGTCTTTCCGACAGCCACTAGGTTTCTGATAAAAATAATGAATCTTTGACCAACATTTCATGAATGGGTGTCTATTCCAGAGTGAGCTTTTTCCTTCAATTAGCGTCCAGCGTCAGTCGTCCCTCCGTCGTAAATTTTTCATTCAAAGATCTTCTCCTCTGAAACAAACGGGCCAAACTTGGTAACTATAGTTCTTGTATGTATCCGGCATGTTCGTACCTCATCCAAGATGGTTACCAACGTGGAACATTTTAAAATTAGGCTGTATGGAAAAACTCATTCAAAGATCTTGATTTAAGAAACTACTGGTCCAATTAGAACCAAACTTGGTCACAATGGTCCTTAGATGGCCGAAACCAGGAAACACCATATGATTTAATGTTAATAGGCATCCAAGCCTAAAATCACATGTTTGGTATAATTTGATTACAAAAATAGTTGCTAAAGTTTTATTGTTCATACAGAAATATTATTTTTAATACTGAAGCTTGTTCTATAGATTAAATGGTTTTAATTATATACATCAAAACACTTTAGGGGTTGTCTTTAATTTGAAATTAAGATATAATGAAAATAATAATTTAAAAGGGGAGATAATAAAAGTAAGAGAGGTAATAAACTTAAGCTAAACATCTACCATTTTTTTTACCAATTCAGCAATATGTATAAAAAAATTATTAGGGGAACCCTGCCATTTTTTTTAGTAGAGGACTCAGAAATTTCTAATATCTCCAAGATTATAAGTGGAACTCCTGTCCAAATCCTTTTTTAGTAGTAGTCTGATATGCCTTGTAATGGATGGTGAAGATTTCAGTTGCCATAAAAACCAGACAAGAAAACTGAAATTTTAGAGAAACAGTATTCTGCTAAATTTTATGTGTTTTTTTTNTTTTTTTTGCAATATGTAAACACTATTTAATAAGGAGACCACATGCCAAAATTTTTTTTGATAGGGGCCTTGTAATGTTTTAATTTGAGCAGTATTTATTGCGTAGATTATCAGGGAACCCTTGCCCAAATTATTTTATTTAATATGTCCAATTAGAGTAAAGTGGTACTTTAATGATACCTTCAAATAAAGGCATCCGGGAGATCCAGACTCATCAAATATGGCTGCCAGCAGAAACATAAATTTAACATATGACAATAGAGAAAACAACTTTCAGCATCTTCTCGTAAACTAGTAGTTCAATTAGAACCAAACTTAGTCATAATGGTTTTTAGTTGGTCCCTACAAGTAAGGTTTCCAGCAGATTCGTTCTTCATTTAAAATGGTCACCATTGGGAATATGGTTTGCATTGGATTCGAGTAAAAGAATTAGGTCCCTGAAACCACTAATCCAATTAATACTAAACTTGATCACAAAAGTCCTTAGATGGAATTAAGAAAAACATATATCCTGCAAATTTGTTTAGAATATCAATTATAGTTTTGAAGGACTTATTCAGATTAACAAACTGAATTAACAAATGAGCTATGGTGGCTTGGCGAACCTCTAAGACCTGTAAAAACAAAAATTAAGTGCTATGTGCATAGACAGATCTGATCACCAAATATACTGAAAGTTTGGTTGGAATCTGATTTATAATTAAGGCGAAGTGTACGTAATTCAACGCCTCTAGCGGATTGCGGGAGTAATAACGTGCGTCGTTAGTAACGTCATGAATGAAAAATGGACGGCGTCGAAATGTTATTGAGATCAATGTTCGTGAAGGGTATTTCAATAGAAATGGAAATGTATAAATGGTCAGTCCTATTATTTTAGAAATTGTCCTGACAGTATAATAAGACCACTGAAAGATTTTGGAACTGTTAGCGCTGTTATATACTTTGAAATGTCAGGTTCATTACGCTGGTCATTTATTCATTCAGTGTCGTATTGGTCGATACAGATTGACACGAGGGAGAATAACAGCTATTTATTTTATAGTGCATACTTTTCAATAACCAGTTGTAATAAATGTCCTTGCTAATTTTAGCCGACTTTGAATCCTTCTCATTTAAAATTCAAAAAGGTTTGAGTGAATAAAAAAAACGCAAATATTAACAAGAGAAATAAAGGAAAAAATGAATGTATCAATAAATATCGAAATTACAGTAAATTTAGTACCAAAGTTACTTTAATTTTAATGCCGAAGTTATTGTAAAAGTTCGGAAATTACTGTAAATACTGTCAATTCATTTCGGATATTACTGTTTAAATTTAGTACTTAAACCGTTCCATATTTGATATAGGTTTTGTAAATTTTGTACCTAAGTTTCTGTAAATTCGGCATGTTCTACCGATGTTACCGTGAATTTAATACCTAAAGTCAAAAGTTACTGATAGTTAAGTATCGAAGTTATTGTATATTTCGTACCCGAAGTTACAGTCCCACTGAAGTTGCTGTAATTTTATTACTGTATTTAACTATAGTACCATTTTAGGGGGTGGGGAGAAAAGGGGTTTAACCCCGATTTCCCGTCATTAAATCCCGAAATCCTTGACTTTTTTTGCGAAAAGTGCCCTGGAAGATTGCATTTAAAACAAATTTTGTTAGTCCCGTTAATAGAATAACAATAAAATCCCGATTTCACGGGTCTAAAAATGACTCTTTGTCCCGATGACAATTTCATCCCGAATTCCCGGCCTCTAAAAAGGGCCGTCCGATTTCCCGAAGTTACAAATGGTTA
>MJUU01013002.1:0-22570 GCA_002080025.1 Modiolus philippinarum | reverse complement strand
TATAAGCCATTTTGTGTATAGTAAGGTTTCTAGAACATTTAAATGTTATGAATTTAGTTTTTAGATTTATTATATCAAATATATAAATTTAATGAAATTTTCTTCAAAATGAAGGAATATCTCCGTCTTGCATAGCTCTGTCCTAAGCTAGTTTTTGGCTTTCCTATTTAGATTCTATTGGTATTTTGTTCTCTATCAGATTTGACACATTTTCGGATTACGGATTTCAAAATATTTTGATTTTATCTGCACTGAATATAATGCACACAAGCAGAAAGTAAATTTACAATAACTTCAGTATTTTGCTTTTTGATATTTGTTCAATGAAAAGGTAGTGAAATTAATTCCAAAGACCATGATCTGAACATACTATTGCCTCGATTTAAATTAAAACACCTGTCAGTTTCAACTGGTATTTTAAGATTAAACTAGAAAACACGAGGGGACTTTATAAACATAAGTGGATGATATAAATCGGATAATGGTTTTTATGAAATAAAAACGATACGCTAGCCTATGGAATAGCCTTGGATAGGAAATTGCGTGTTTAATTGACAATGGTGTGGGGTGGCTTATGATGTATTTGTATACTCAAATCAATACTTGAAGTAATCCTTTCTCGGTACTTCTTTGTAATTTCTTCTGTTGATCTGCACATGTGATAAAACAGTCACTGATTCGATCAAACCTCTAATTTTATGCCAACAGCAACTCAAAGTAGTTTCGTGCTTTTGTTTTTGTTTTTTGTTCTTACATTCTCCTAGGGTAGCTCTTTATTTTTCCGCATAAAACGCAATTCTCTATCTCTTTCCACCTTTTGTTCTCCATTGCCTAAGTATCTCCACAAACTACAATAAATCACTCTTTGTTTATCACAATTGAAAATTCTTTTATAGTATTTGTATATTATTGATTATTGCACAATACCTCATCTTTATTTATTAACTTCTGGTTTTAAATTTATACATTACTGTTCTTATTCTTTTTATCATATCTATATTTATAAATCTGGCTAAGCGATATTGCGATACCAATACCATCATCCTCTACAAACCTGTTCCCAGTACCACCTATAGTAAATATGAAAAAGAAAAGAAATGGGGTAAATGTCAAGGAGACAACATCCCATATCCAGGTTAAAACGACCCAAAACAAAGCATCTAGGGGTCACCGTACGGTCTTCAACACAGTGAGGAACCTCACACCATATAGCAAGCCCTAAATGGCCCCAAAAAGGGTAAAAAGTGAATAAATCAATGGAAACAAACCACATCCAATAACCCAAATATCAAGAAACTAAAATTTCATAAGAAGACATGATTATAATACTGTTCAACTTCCACAAGGAAACAGAAAAATTAAACCCCGCCCCGTTTTATCAGGACGAAACTGGACGCCATTTTGATTTTAGAGAATCTGAAATTCCTATTGGTCAATAGTCTTCTGCGCATGTGTTCTCCTAACTGCGCAAGCGTACTCCTCACTCCACCCCAAGAACTATCTATATAGATAGGCTATTCTATAGCCTAGCTAATAATCTAAACTCTTCGTGTCGGTTTCAAAAGAAATAGACCAGGTTCGAGTACAAAATCTTTTTTAAAAGTGAAAAAAATCCCCTTGAGATGAAGTTGAAATTTTAGTACGCAATTTGTAGGCAAATTTGTCTATCAAAGTATGTTTCACGGTATTTTTTTTAATCCTTTTATTTGGTTCGTAAACATAAAATTTAAACGAGTTACTTCAAAAATTGATGATTGGTTGATGGTTATTAAACGCCAAGTTTAGCAGTATATCATCTGAATTGTGGCGTAAAATAATGATAATATTACTTCAAAAATTAAGTTTTAAGATTGAATTGATAAAGTAACTTTTCAATAGATAATGTACTAATGTAATAATATATTGATTTTAAATGTAGTTTATCTGTTTTTTACAGTGTAATCCGAAACCATAACATCCTAATTTTATGTTAATATCTAGGGGAAATCGACCAAGTTATCCATAAACAAAATCATTCGAAGTAGTTGTTCTACAAAAAAGGATAGCTTGCATATTTCGATTCAAGCAATGACAAATGCGGCAACATTAAAATCGAAGCGTGTATGCGCATGTGTTACTTAAAAAAAAATTATGCCAGGTAGTAAGCAGGCAGCTGCATCAAAAACGTTCGTTTAGAAACAAAAGCAGCAAGTCGAAATAAGCAAAGGAAATAAAATATATCATCGAAGAATCAAGATGAGTTTAGAACGCCCTTTTCGAAGGTTTGATCGACGGTGCATTTAAATTTTTGCTTGCACTCGCAACGGCTGTTTCTCACTTATAATGAAGTTTCGAGATAAGTTTTTTTTTTCTTTTCAATATTAATTTTGAAAAGATGTTGAGGATGTTTTTCTATGCTCACTTTTTGAAGCAAAACATCCATAAAAGGCTCATAGAACGACGGCATTAATTTTACCAGATATATTACTTTAATGTCCGGTTTACTATTAATTTTGTATCCAATCTATTGATGTCAAAAAAAAGTTAGAGATTGACATTGAAGTGAATATTTTATATAGGCCAAATCGCCCAAGCCCCCGTTAAAATTAAATCATGGTCGTACATGCAAACTTGTACACACATAACACAGGGTCAGTCATACATTTTGTGATGTTTGTTCGAACAGAATTTTTTTTTTACTTATCATTATAATATTGTTAATTAGTGTAAAAAAGGCATATGCATTCACATTTTACCTCATTTGTGTATTTGTTTTTGTCGGGTAAAAAGGATTAGGAAAGCAAAGGGGCAATTTAAAATGGTAAAAAAAAGGATATGGAGTAAGTGCACATGATACAAAGTCTCTACAAATACATGGTAAAACACAAGCAAAGGAACAACGCTTTTATTGTTGTTCTTCATCTTGAAGTCACCATGAGGCCTTCAACAATGAGCTTTGCTCATACCTCATAGTAAGTTCAAGACGGCCCCTAGCACCGGTTTAAGCGGAATTCTTTGCTAATTGTCGAGCAACGCTACATCCATGTCTTTCTTGGTCATTGGTGCGGAATTGTCAACAAACATCAATTAAACTGGCAAAGTGCTCTTACAATCACTCTCATCCTTTGCCCGACAAAAGCACTAGTGTCTTAAGCTAGTGGACAACTTCAACATATAGACAAACACAGGGCACTCATCAAGTCGAATGTAAGAAAACTTGGCGTTATAAAATAGTGAGATGTGGGCCCTTAAAACAGGTGGTCTGGATTACATTTCGAAAATTACAAAAAATAATTGCCAAAAGTATTGGCTACGGTACTAAAGAAAAGAAAAAAAAATGAAGTTGTGTTGAAGATAAATAATGAATTTTTTCATGATTCTAATACAGTGGCAAAAATCAATTTAACAATTTCTTCATTAATGTAGCAGCAAAGGTTGTGGAGCAATTACCTCCGGTACCTAGGTTGCTTGATACCACCAAAATATTTTAAAAATAATTTACAAAATTGTAATTTGTCAAAATCTAACTTTTTAAATGCAGGCAGTTAGTGAAGATTATATTCTAAAACTGCTAAATCTTGTCAATCTTAATAAAAGCACTGGCTTAGATGGGATGCAATCAAGATTTTCAAAAAGATGTTTCACATGTTTTAGCCAAACAAATCCAAAACATATTGTAAATTTATTCTTAACTTAGTGTAATGCCTAACGAGATGACGACAGCAGAGTTTGTCCAATTTTTAAGAAAAATAGTCGATTGGATGTCAGTTACAATCGAGTCCTTAGTACTTTAGTTTTTGTGTCAAAAATGTTTAGAAAGTGTGAGAACCGAACCGTCAGTAAAACGAACGAACAATCCATTGACAAAGGCAACATCGGAAACACTAAGAATCAAGGACACCACTTGAGTACGGGACAAAGAAGAAACTCTCAGTTTCAGAAATATCTTGTGGATAACAATTCACAATCTGGTTTTAGATCATCTTATTCTACTGATTCATACCTTATATACATTTAGTAGATCATATTAAGAATGAATCATAACATGGGCTCTATACAATAAATGATTATGTTTTTAGATCTACAGAAGGTATTTGACACTGTTGATCATAATATCTTATGTGTAAAACTCTAAGCAATGCGTGTCACTTGTACTAAATGGTTAGATTCATATTTATGTTATAGACAACAAAAGGTTAATAATAATGGAACAAATACAGCATTTGGCGTCCAACAAGGAAGTATATTTGGACCACTATTATATTTATGTTTTGTCAATGATATGACTATTAGCTTAAGAAAACACTACACTACACAATTTTATTTATATGCAGATGATAGTGCCATTTTATTTTGACATAAGAACACAGAGATTATATCTCAAAAACTCGGTATGGAACTACAATATTGCAGTAAATGGTGAAATAAAAATTTCATAACGAGAACTAGTTGATAATGAAATTTCTCACATCAAGTTAAATAAATTTTGCAAATGTTTGAAAGCGAGGCTAGCAGAGCTGTTAAACATTTTAAAATTTATTTAACGAGATGTGAGAAATTTCATAATTAACGTGTTTAAGGTTTGGAAACTGTTTCTCTAGTGATTGGATGAAAAACGCCGAGGATTGTATTCCGAATTAATTTGGCTGGAAATTTCACGAATCTTGTTCACCTCTCTGGAGAGGAGAAAAAAAGGTTTCCAAACCGTTCAGGAAGTAAGAAAACTTGATAGAGATTAGAGAATTGATAATAACCTTGCTCTACATTTAGGGAAAACAGAAGCAAGTCTGTTTTCGTCTAAAAGTAGACTTTCAAAATTACGTTACTTGCAATAATCATAAAACATTCTTCGCCAAATTGTGTGACATATTTGGGGTTAAAGATTGATAATACTATATTTGAAGAAAAAACTATGGATAATATTATTCAAAAAGTGAACTCATGATTAAAGTTCATGTACAGTCAAGCAAAAGGTCCATCATAAATATCTAGAAAAACACTACTAACAGCGTTAATTCAATGTCACTGTGATTATGCATGTTCTGCTCGGTATAATAAAAAATATAAAGACAAACTACAAGTTTTACAAAATTAATGTGTTAGATTAATAAACCACATTTGGTATAGATCTAAAAATGATGATAATGTGTTCAAAAGTTTTGGATATGTGAATGCAGAAAACAGTGTTAAGCAATTAAGACTTAATCATATACATAAAATATATTGTAATAACTGTCCAAGTTATATGCATCAAAACGTAGTAAGGTTCGACATATACATAATCATGTCACAAGAAACAGCGAGTATAACTTTGGGTTTAACCAGTTAAAAGTCAACATAAAAACACTTTTTTACTATAATGGTATACTTAACTAGAATTCTTTACCCCATTGTATAAAGGAGTATTAAAAATCTAGATAATTTTAAAACTAATGTAAAACAAAATTTAATTAAGAACTCTGGCTGTGCTTCGTCTCCTCAGAACTTATACTATTGATAAATATATTACACATTGTTTTATAATATATATTAGATGTTTAATCTTTCTAGGGCATCAGTTACTGTAAACGTATTAATGTTTGCGAAGTTTTTTTCGCGGTTTATGAGACATCGACATATTTGCAGGTATCAATTTTCACAATTTTCCATTTAAAAAAAAGGCTTTTTCTGCACAAAAAAAAAAAACGTATTTTCATGGGTACTATTTTTCGCGTTCATGAGCAAACCCCGAAAATATCGAAAATTAGTACACCGCGAAGACCAATTGAAGCAAGCTTATGGGCTTTTATGGGTTACCCCAGATAAAATGTCAATTCTGTAGTGTTTATAATGGGAAATGCCAATACTTTTTATGTTTTATACATAAAACTGTGTCTGTGTTTTTTGATATATAAGATGTTGATATTTAATTGAATAAATCATTAGTATAATTATTATTATCATCATTAGCATCTTGATCTTGTCCAGACCTCTCACCTTTATGCAAGACTTTGATGGAAAGGAACATTTTGAATACACAGTTGAGTTTCAGATTACAAAATATCCGTACGTGTAAAAACAATTCCAGACTTTTGTGCTATTATATTTGTCAAGCCGTTGACAAAATCGAAATAGGAGAGACTTTAAGGTAAATTGTATGGTGATTTCAGCGGTACAGTAGTTGTTTCACATCTAGCCTAAATAAATTTGGCTTGTTTTATGTGTATGTCTCTGCAGTCCCCCATTTGCATTGTTTATTTATTCAATTAATAAATGTATTTATTTATTTGCAATTTACATCAATATTGGACGCATCGAAAACAACAACAAATATTACTCAAGATGTAAAACACAGAGTTTAAATATGAATTCCTGCTTTCTTATATAAATGTAATATAAACTAACCACTCATGAATGAAATAGAAAAAAAATAGATAAAAAAAGAATTTAAAGTAAAATGAATAGAAAAAAATGAAAACATAAACAGCTACTAAAACATATATAATTGTTAAATATGACACTTCGCACGATGATTGTAAAGATGAACAAAATAAATAAATAACCTCATTGCGTTTCTATGGTTGCCGCTAGGTGTGGTCACATTACGATCTGTTTCAACGTTATTTTTCATTTGGGTATAATTAAATCACAACCATATAAATAAAATTACTAAACTCATCTATAAATAAATAAAATGTATTAATTCATTGATTTACCTATTAAGTCATAGGTTAAAAAGTCATGTTTTATTTTTTATGCTAAAAAAATTCCTTACATTTACTCACGTGTATCAACAAAATATATTTTTTCAAAATTTACATTTCTTTTTGGGCAGAAAGCCTCCTTCAGAAATTTTTCTTTTCATCGTTTTGGCAGCCAAAACATTTTTTTCACATAAAATCAGCTCCAATTTTTTTTATACAAAAAACCGTAGCCATAAATGGTCGGTCCCTACCTGCAAAAACTAGTGAAATGTCAATAGTATTATTTTCATTTTGGACTGAAAAAGAATTTTCAATGATTTTCCTCGTTCTGATATAAAGGTTAAAATGACAGAATCTTTCATAGTGCATCCAGCCATTTACCTTGTAAGGTAAAACATAACCAATTTATGGTGCATGGTGCATGTTATGGTTCAATGGTTCATGATGTAGGATGTAATGATGTATATTGTTGCAACATTGTCCATACACAATAAACTATGAACCACATATGAAACACAATGACCCATACACCAAACTTATCCATACTTGGTAACTCAAGACCATACACCATCTACACAATTGAGCGACACGATATCAATAAGAACTGGCGCAATCGAAGTTAAAATAAAATACATTTTTAAAAGTATGTAAACCACTTAACCTTATATTTGTTTTCAAATAAAGGAAATAAAAAGATAATAAAGCGTGCTTTTCATACGAAAGCAAGTGGCTATTTTCTTATCATAAATAATAATTGTCAGTCAAAAACGCCAAAGACATGAAGTGACAAAAAGCGCATATCTTTTTTGTTTTTTTACTATAGCCAAAGATGTCAATACAAAACCACAATTTTTTCCTCACTTGTATTTGAAGAGATTCATGAATTTTCAGGTCAGCTGATGGACACTTAAGTTATGTCCGTGCAGTGGTTGTTCGTGAAACATATTTTTATTACATTTAAAAAAAGCTTGACAAATGTAATTTTTTTGCAAAAATTTTTGTATCCCGCAAATTTGGGTGAAAATATTATAATATTTTGTATTGATGTCTTTATACTCACAGTGCGCTATGGGATATATCCATTTTTAAATTAAATTCCCTAAAACATGAGAGAAATGTAAACATACTAAACATACTCGCATTTAGTATAATTTTAGAAAATATGACCGAATCAACATTCCTATTGGGACTAATATTACATTATTTTTGAACGACTATGACGATATTTGACAGCATAGGCCGTGTAACGGATGCCATGTAAGAGCAGTCTATGATGACGGTTGCGAAACATCTGATAATCTCTCCAGTTTCAGTGGTGTGTCATACTACCAGAGCTGTAGTTAAGCGAAGTACCATTTCATTTTTGCTAATATGAAGTTGTTTCCATTTGTTTTATATCCGAATAACTGTGTTTAAGGTTTTTGATTTTCGAGTCTTTTTTTATCTATGATTTTCACTTACCAACTTGTGTAAACAGGTACAAATGCAAAATAAGTAAATATAAATAGCAAAGATATAGCTTATTACCTCTGGTCTCTTCTTTGGTTCCCTGTATAGTGTCATATTACTTCTTCTTATACCATAAGCTATTATAAACTCTATGTGTTTATGTGGTTTCCACAATACATTCAGTCCATGTATAACAGTGGGAACTATGAGATCGACCTAGAGTACAAATACAACAATAAAACAAAATGGCGTCGAAGGAAAGGTCACAAAAACATTTTGTTTTTTTAAGCAAAGTATGTTATATTTGTATATTAATTCACAGTAACCTCGGTATTTTGTCATTTGTTACCACTGGGCCGATGCCACTGCTAGTGGACTGTTAGTCCCCGAGGGTATTCACCAACCCAGTAGTCAGTACTTCTGTGCTGACCCGAAAACCGATTTTATTTGGAAACAGGCAATTTCTAAATTTTAGTAAATTTTGTTTAAAACTAAGGAGTATCTCCCTCTTGCATAGCTCTGTCCTTAGCTATTTTGGCTTTCCTATTTAGACCTTATTGGTTATTTGTTCTCTATCAGTTTTACACCTATTTCGATTTATGGATATTGTGCATTATGCAATTCATATGAAATAGGAGATGAATTTCACGTTATCCTGTCAGACTGATTACAGTCGAATAAGATGACAGTACATCCAGTGGCGTTATCTCTTCCAATTTTCAATTTACAAAAATAATATTAACATTAATAATCAATGAAAGGCACATGAGACAAAATCTGTACACATACATGGCAAAACCAAGCAACGAAACAATGCTTTTATTGTTGTTCTTTATCTTGAAGTCACCATGAGGCCTGCAACAATGAGCTTTGCTCATACCTCCCAGTAAGTTCAAAACGGCCCCTAGCACCGGTTTTAGCGGAAGCCATTGCTAGATGTCGAGCAACGCTACATCCGATGTCATGGATGCGGCATCGTCGACAAACATAAACTGGCAAAGTGTTCTTACAATCGCTGCCATCCGTTGCCCGACAAAAAGACCAACAGGGGACAATCAAAACATATAAACAACCAAAGGCCGCTTATCGAATCAATCGTAAGGAAAATTGGCATAATAAAAACCTGAGATTTAGGCACAATGTACAGTTGGTCAGAATAACATTTTGAAATTACAAAAAACAAATGCCAAAATGTGTAAGTTTGGTTTTTAGTTATTTTGAATTTTGGAACCTATTGTTAATATTGTTGCGGTTTAAAATTTCGACGTCAAGGGTATATTTACCATCGGAGGACTATTACTTTCTTTAACTGATTTATTAATTTATAAAATTGGTATAATGAAGAAGTCTTGTTGGGGACTGTAAAAAAATAAAAGAATATACATACATGAAAAAACACCACTAGTACGCAAGATGTCTGGCTCTTGGTAATTGTGGGTTTAATATTAAAATCAATATATTTATAGGTTTGTTCATTATTAGCACTTTCTTTCCTAAAAAATAATTTTGATGACTTCATTGGTTTGCAAATATGATTAAATGTTTGGATGAATCCTTTCACATGTTCGTATATAATAAAACACATGGATTATAAAACTATATTTAACTCTAGCAGTAAGAACATAAGCCTTTCCATCGTGCATTATTTTGTCCTATATTGATTCATTTCTCTTCAAAACCTGAATATATTTCTATGTAATGCAAAACATGTATGTAAAAGAATTTTAGAGATTGAATCTGTCTTAAATATTTGAAACTAAATATATATTAAAACAACATTAGTATTACCATTATCCAAGGCTCTGCATCACTTGGAGAGGGACACCATTGATAATGACTGAATAAAGCTCTTGTGTACTGGATATCTTTGTAATTGGAAGATACTTGAATCTGAAATTCACTGATATCGCCCGAAATCATTCCTAATTGCCTACTGCAACCATATGCTGAAAGAAAAAACAAACATGTAATGTATTGTTGTTATTTTTACGTGATTCGTTGAATATAGATATTCGATGGTCGCTTAGAAAGTAATTCAAACTTCAAAGTTCTCCATTTGAGTAATTTTATAGTGTTGTAAAACACCCGACAGAATATGCTGCGGTCAGCTTTTTTATACACCAATGAAACAACAAAATGAAGCATCTAATACATTTTTCTGTGTCGTCGTGTTTTCCCTGAGATTATTTTGATACATTATTTTGATATCAAACTGTCATGCAAAATAAAAATTACTAGATACATAATTCAATATGAGATAAAGTGAAATCTAATCCTAAAAAACCCAATTTTCGAGAAGGGAAAAATGTGTAGGCATATTTATCTGTTTGTCGGGTATCGTATATAGAATTGTTTCCGATACATTGGTTAATTTCGTGTGTATAGCAATCGCAGCAAATACACGTGTGATTGCTAAATTATAGCTCGTCATGTTTTCATGAACGTGACAACAACAGGGCACTCCTCAAGTCCATAATAAGAAATTTTGGCATAATGACATCATTAGTAGTTTGGCATAAAACAGGTGGCCGGATACAGAAAATAAATGCACATTCTAAAAATTTTTGAAAGTACAAAATAAAACAAAATGAAAAAAAAAAAAATTGAAAGGATAATAACATGAGAAATTCCCTCAACTATACCAAAACTGAAATGAATATAGAGCATCCATGCAGTATTCATTAAGGAAGATCATGCTTTACCTTCCGAAGAACCTGAAGATACCTAAGTTTTTGTAGGATTTCACATATTTCGTTTTGTTGCGATGTTGTTCATTTTCAATTATTTGTTTTATCTTTGTAATGCTGTCTCAATTCGTTTGGGATATGAATTGCCATGATTTTGGTTTCCCTATTTCATCTATTTTGCCTTGGTATTCGTATACCAATATATTGGGTTATCTTAATACTTGGTTGAATGCAAAAATTATATTTACTTTACAAATTTTTAAAACTTAGTATTAATCTTAGCTTAAACATATTTATTGATCTTACAAATATTGACCGGAATATATCAGTTTCATTATTGCACTTGGTATATATCATTTCGATATATTTGGAAATGAGTACTTATTTTTTGGACTACTTTTGGATGATGGCTTTCCATATTATTTGATTTTAATGCTGCTGATGAGGGGTTACTCCTTGAAACACGTGTACAGCATAACAAAATTTACTGTTTTATCCAGTATTTTTTTTTTGTTTTTTCAATAACTGACATATTTTATGAAAAAAAATGCACTAGAGACCAATGTTAACCAAAATATAGAAATTTCGTATTACAAAATACTCCCCTCTAAAGAAAAAATCATTCAACACTTGCAAAATTGCAAAAGATAAGAACCACGTTTTATTGAATTCTCAAAAAATATGATATAATAAAAACGACCATATTGAACATTTCACTATTCTAAAATTAAATATCTCGTCTGGAACATTATACTTTCTTACGATGGGTAATCGCTGGATTTGTTTTCTTCCCTTCTTGACAAATCAATTTTTTTTTTAGAAAAGTCATTTTTGATGCTGATATAGAAGCAGTCGCCATATTGCCTTATCAGATCGATTTTGATGAAAAAAGTGAAAAGAATTGCACCGACCAGGCGCAAACGAATTGGTTTTGTGCACATATACACTGTAAAAACAAGTGTTAATGCTTAACATGTTAATGTGTTATTTTGTTTACACACCTGTTCAAAATTATTTATCTTAAACTACAATACAATGGTGTTACTTGTAAAAAGAATTGTTTATGTGTTAAAGAAATAACTCTCATATTGTCTGTTTTTAGTTCATAGCCATAACATTATTTGTGTCCTGATATGTGAATTTATCCTTCACTTCAGTTTCGGAATTTTATCATTTTATTTTAAGCGAACAGTGAATAAATAAATGCAAATTTGGAATTATGAAGATATATTCTCAATGAACTATTTGTAAAAAATGCATTTTAAGACAAAAAATGATTAAGAAGTGTTTAAGAAAAAAAAAAAAAAAAAAAAAAAAAAAAAAAAGTTTTGGGTCCTTTTTTCAATATCTGAAATTTCCTAATCATGCCAATTCATTTACCAAAGTAAACAATAGCGTCAATCTGCTAACGACATTAAGTTCAACTTGGCGTTTAAAATAAATGTCATTTTGAAATCAGATATACCGGATTTTTGTTTATTTCCCGCTTGCTGAAAAATTCCTTGTTTGAGATCGCCAAATGTAGATGGACACATCACTACAGTGTCCAAGACCATTATCATAGTGTTGTCTATTTGGAAAATGATAAGTTTATTTATTTCTTGCTTGTTATCTACATTCAATTTTTAAGTTTCTTTTTGGCAAATATCAGATAAACTAAATTGTCGACAAAGATACGAAATACACTTCATATCTTGGGTAATTATGTAGTACATGACAATTGCATGTAATGAATTTCTGTTCTAATCAATATTTCTTATTCATCTTATTTAATTACTTTAACGATACTCTCTCTCAAGAATGAAAAATATACAACATTAAAGGTGTAAATGTCCGGTCATATGTGTGTACTTATAAAACACATAATGTTTAAAAAAAAAACAAACAGTGTTTTAATCAATCATTATTCTAAATTATATAAATACATGTACATGTTTAACATATAACAACTTGATGAAACACAAATGACAAAGTTATGAATGTTTTAATTTTCTTTAAAGAACCGACCAAAATGTTTTAAAAAACAACGGAATATAGTATTCGATGTAGTTTTTGGTTAAAGATATAATATACAAATTAAACACAGCAAGAATTTTTGAGGGCGTAATCTTTGTGGGAGCTTTTGTAGCTGGAATATTTCAGACAATTTGATCAGCTACAAAGATAAAACAGGACTTCGAGTAATAGTGATCACACGATGATGCGGTGTTTCTGTATAAGATCATCAAGACGGCTGGAGGCCAGAGGGGTTAGCTTATACAGACACACCAAGTCCGAGTGTGATAACTAATTTACATCCAACCTAATTTTATTAGTGAAGAAAAGCCGATATACATTCTTATAAATTATTTCCATTCTTATAATGTCACGAAAAACATATTCTTTACAATAAAAATAATAATATATATCCTTATTGTACCCCAAAAAGATTCTTTATTTATGATTTTTGAACACCAAAAGGCCAACGAGTTCGTGGTTTAGTTGGTAAGGCAGAAGAACGACCCTGGTTCGAATCCCACTATGGACAATGTCATTTTTCAACGTTTTAAAAATTTTATCTTTAAAAATTTTATGGAAAGTAAAATATTAATTTTTATTAAGTTCAAAACAACTGAACAGTTTTCAAAATATGGCCTTGACAAAAAAAACTATCCTTTGTTCTAACTGGAGTGAGATTGCTGGGGTGATCCGACTAAGATCACCTCAGTTAGAACTGGAGCTGGGATGTAACATTTTTTAGTATTGCCCTTGCAAGCTTCCAAAAAGTATCTCATGCCTGAGGAAGGATATGCCCCTGTCCTTGTGATATTCTTGGACAGTGAATTTTGTTTATGCAATGGGACTGTTTCATAATGCACAGTTATCTCCCCTAATCGCTTACTGGTGAGTTCTGGTCGATAATGCTAGTGCATTTGTATGTTAAATTGGTCATTTTTTAAATCTCGTCGTATCTTTTAGACCAGTTATATTACTTTAAAATGATTCTTTTGCCTTACTAGTATAAAATTTCATATCTAAATTTTTCATACAGGTAATTGCTTCCGGATGTATGAAGCCGTTTTGTTAAAAAACAGTTTTAAAATACATAACTAAATGCGATTTTTCTTTTAAAATCTGATTTGCAAATTACCTGAGAGGGTTAAACTTACCCCATGTAGCTTTGTAAAACATGTACCACTGTCAACACCTTTTAATATACAGGTGTGTCAGTATACAGGCGTTATTGAATTTGAAATCTCAAATGATAAAAAGCCGGTTATTTCAAGTCTTTTATTTTTTCCTAGTTTGATTTATTTATATAAATTAGACAAAATAAGAAGGTTTGTATAGCTGTCCTCGCATTGAAAAAAAAAATAAATAAAAATAAAAAATATGAAATAAAACTAAAATCTCTGAGACTTAATGCTCACGGATAGTTTTGTCCCTTCTGTATGCCGTGAGGGGAGGGGAAGGAAACATTTCAGCCATCGGGAGATCCTTCAGGACTATTTGCTTAAATTTATTCATCATTCACTACCTAGGTACAGTACGTCCAAGTGGAATCAATGTAAAACAGAACACCGTATATTAGACACTGTTTTTATGTTTACTAATCACCAGTTGTTTGTTTGTTGTTTTTTATTGATCAATTTGATTCGTAATGTCTGCATATACACCTAACGTTAATTTTTTCTCTCTTTAGGTCATGTCTTTGATGTTCTAATTACAGAGTTTTAGTTGGACATAAGTGAAGTGACACGTGTCTCTGGTCCACGGTGATGTCCTGTTCTTTTTCACCCTCGCCAAAGGAGTTAACTCCGAAAATTTGAGTCTTTTATTTCTTATACATAATTTATATGTTTAAGATTTTAGTTTTATTTCATATTTTTATTCTGTTGTTCTCCATGTACGACAGCTATACAAACCTGTATATATCAATTTGATTTTAGTTTGAAAAAATAAGGCATATTAAGATGAATTAAAGACATTTATTGGTGTCGATACATGGTAGTTTTTTTTTAAATCGTTCAAAAAAACCTCAAAACATATGGTTTTCTGATTTTCGGATGTTGTTGCTGAAATATCATTTATTGTAACTGCTTAATTTAACATTAGTATAAATTGGGCTTGTCGACCGG
The DNA here is from genome assembly GCA_002080025.1 of Modiolus philippinarum. NCBI lineage: Eukaryota > Metazoa > Mollusca > Bivalvia > Mytilida > Modiolidae > Modiolus > Modiolus philippinarum. Next base: position 7,654 of record MJUU01013002.1, on the reverse strand, counting down.
AACTCAATAGTACACTAACAAACCTAGTGGCGGACACGATAACTAGAGTTATTGCAACAGTCCCATTTCATTGGCGGGATATCATGCAAAAATATTGGGACAGACATTTAGTGTTCTTGATAATGATTGTGTCAGCAAATCATATTCGACCTAGAGTATCAAATAATATATTCTCAAGAACTTGGACTAATACAACATTGGATTATTCGTGATATTTTCACTTAAACAAAATGTTTAAAACGGATAAAGTTTTACTACCAACCTTTCAGTGATACTAATTGTTGTTAAATGTTATTATGATATATAGAAAATTACAGCATTAAAGGCATAGTAAATTATAGATGCCATTATGTTATGTACTTCACAACAGTGACTGGACTTTATGATATAGTGATGTTTGTATTATTGTGTTGGTTTATGTAGTATATGAAGTTCTACTTTCAATGTTCTCTGTACATGCAAAATGTGAATATGCCACAATGTGAATATTTGAATGATGCTACAGGGATCTCAGTTGTGTCTTCTCATAATGTGTTGAGATTTAGTGTGGGTTCGCACTGTAATGTTTCCAATTACAGGAGTTACCATTAATTCAACTTCTGCAAAAGGCCATTTCGACAACTTAAGTCTTTTCAGTGTAGATCTGACCAATACTTTTTGGAAGGCGTATATATATGTAATAATTATAGATGCAGAAATGAACAAAAACAAAAATGATCAACATTATCAATGTAAAAATGTAAAATGGGCTGAGGACAGTCTTGCAAAATGAGGATATTCTTTAACAAAAGTTTTGTAAATGTACATCGGTTTTTGGAGATCTTGGGGATTGCATATTAAATGAAGATAAACAATTTGTTGCGATTTTGGGGCTTGTTTACAGGATGAGTGCCCTGCAATTTGTTGAAAGCTAGGGCCTGTATACAGAATTGGTAACCGGCAAATTAGTGAGAACATGAAGTTTTTATACATGATGAAGTCATTCAGGTTTATACTGTATGACACGGGTCTAAATGTATCCGGTAACATGGCGTGAATGATCCTTGCACATAATGATAAGCAAAATATGGCTATTATTGATGTCACATTTTTTTTATGTTTGATTGATTTAAAACTGACTTGGGGTAAACTTCTTTACAACAACACCCCAGAGTGGATTTAACCGACTGAAGATAAATCAAATGACCTTGTTGCTTTATTAACACATAATGTTAACAAACATCATATGGTAGTGTCAATTGAATAACACTTTCTGCTTTTTAACATGTCAAGGTGTTAAATTAAGCGTTATTAGTCATTTAAACATGTAACATGTTTTCATATATACACATTTACATTTTTATTCAATAACACATATGTTTATTCTTTAACACCATTGTGTTCTATCAACACCATATGATGTTAATTGCTTTACTCCATGTTTAACAGAAAACACTTTAGCATGTTATTCTATAAATGTTTCTTCTTGTCAATTTAGTGTTATTTGTTAGGTGTTAATAGTCATGTTAAATGATTAACACATTTTTTTGCATTGTAGTTGTGTGAATAAGAAAGTTTTAAGATTATTAGTCTCTCAAAATTAAGATCGAGATAAGTACTTCACAGAAGATATTGCGTTGTTTATATACAATGCTCTAGAAAGGAAAATATTTGATTTTTTAAATCAATTTTGACGAGTCCTCTAAACTTGTTTCGATTCTAATAACAATCACAATGAAAGGAACAGAAGTAAGAATGGCCATTTAGCCATTAATTCTGTTCACTTATTGTTCACTTTCAATATATGCTCAAATGTTGTGGCAAATTTGCTCATCCTATGGGGTTTACCTTCTGTGCAGGCACTTTTATTGTAAGCAGAATCGTATTGGTTAACCCGAAAGATTCGCATTGTTCATGTAAATTATTATCTTCACTTATATTTTTAACGGACAAGGATGCAGTTACACCTCTCTCTGAGTGAAGGGTCTTGTGAAACGGAATATTGGAGAAAATCGGATTAAATATTGGACAAAGGGGACAAGATTTGTTTTAATTTTGGGATTTAGAAGTATAGAGAGTTGACAGTGGGTGGAAAATTCCTGCTTAACTAGAACTTGCCATTATCTTCAGATTTCACAACAAAACTACATATTCTGGGAAAACTTAAACTAATATGTTAAATGGAAAGACATAACTTGACGAAAAATGCCAACTTGCAGAAATGAAATTTTGTAATATTAAACATATATTAGCACAAGGACGAATAGTACGTCCCTGAAGTGCGGTCAAAATTGCCTAAATTAAAATTCCTTGGTACAAAATAACAAAAAAGAAAGTAGTAAACACCAAATTTGGTTTAAATCGACAAGAAATCATTTAAGACGAGTCAAGAAAATTTTATTCAAAAGTAAGTGGATACTAGCTTTAAACAAGATACAAACGGATTGTACAGCGTATAAAATAACTAAATACCGAAGTTACTCTAAATTAAATTTCTGCATATGCGCATTTCGACAACTTATGTCTGTTTAGTGCAGATACAATCTTAATATTTGGAAGACAATAAACTCAAAGATGTTTAAAAAGCGATAAAGAACAAATAACCAATATGATCTAAACGTTAATCCAAATTCAGCTAGGGACAGAACTTTGCATATGCGAGATACTCCTTCGTTTTCAACAAAATTTACAAAAAGTTAGATATTGTAAGGTTCCAAATAGAATCAGCTTTCGGGCCACCACCGACTTTCCAAGCAAACACGCAACAAATACCGTACATAAAGGACGGTATGTCTAAACATCGAACAGGATATCTGAATGTAACCAGGACGAAAAATGAAATGTTCACTCTCGATCATTTACCATTATTCTTATCGCACACAAGACGTACATTTTGAAAGATTGGGTGTTATTTTGTTATATGGAATTTTTTGTGCCGTTTGAAAGAATAACTATCGAGTAATATGTGATTGTTATTTACGTATGTGGCACATGCCGCTGATTGTTGGGGTAATCGACTGTGAAGAACAACAAGAGATCATTATGCGGTTTTCCTTATCATTAAATTATTTTTTAGTATTTTTGAAAACGGTTTGAGGTAAATCTCTGCAAAAAATAAAACCAATGAAATAACATTTTAGATCATCACGTAGTTTTACATATAATAGTCAGTTAATAAAAAAAAAACAAAAAAACAAACCTGCATTAAAGTTTTCACTTAACTAGTTATTAACCACTAGCACCAGGTGCATGTCCTGTTTGTGCGAGGCCTCTTACTTTGCCTCGATTGTTCTCATAAGTCATTGCGTTATTGGTCACTGTAGACTGAATAGTTTGAGTTGAGCATTTACTGTCCCAATGAATCACTGCAAGGATTTTATGTCAAACGACATACGAAAGATTTTTGTGATACGTCATACTGTGAGTCGGGCGACATATTGTGATTGGTCTGTATCTTCTTTTCCTTATTCTTAGTTATTATGTCACTCCAGACTTTGTCGGGGTGACATGTTGTTATTCTACGTTTCTTCTGATTATTCTTTTTCTTCTTCTTCTTCCAATGATTTTTGTTCGATCGATTATTTTTAAATGAGTGGGTGCAATTTAATCAAACTTGGCATAAAGTAAGATCAGTATAAAGAGATGATTTTTTTTACCGAAAAAAAAAATCAAAATGGCCGCCATTGATAAGATGGGAGCCAAAATACGTCAAAATTTCAACGTTGTCCAATTTCAACGAAAATTGATTTCTAGGTAGATTTTGACTTTGCGAAGAAGGTGGAATCATCGAATGGGGAGTCTGGGGTGACATCGGCTATTGCTTGCAATTGCAAATCTAGTTATTATTGTTATTCCACACAATCTTGTCCAGACTATTTTGAGAAAATTGTTTGATGTAAGCAAATGAAACTTGGCAGGTAGTTGGATCACCATAACTAGAAATGCAGGATAAGAAAAAAAATCAAAATGGCCCCCATTTTACATTAAAAATTGAGGATTCAATATTTCGGCAGCTGCTTTGCATAAATTTATCATATTTTGCATGAATGGTCATAAGACGACAGGAAAGGATTTATGTGAAAACATTTTCATAATGACCGCCGTTTCTAAGATGACCGCCAAAATACGTAAGAATTAAAACTTTGTCCGATCTCAACGAAAATTGCTCATCCTATGAGGTTGATTTCAAGGTAGATTTTGACACTGCGTACAAGATAGAATAATTGAATTGGCTATCAGGGGCCACATTAATTATTGGCAACAAATCTAGTTACTCTTTTGTCTTTGGGTACAAATCTAATTGTGATCAATATACACCCTTGCTGTAAAACTTAGTATTGCTTACAGTATTTTCCCTGTATATACCATTCAAACATACCCCCCCTTTTTGAGAAGGGAGATTTTGCCTCCAATTCAACTTTCAGACTTTATTTTTATATTTTGACTCGTTTAACAGTTAAAAAAACCTCAATATAGACCATTAAATCTGACTTACGATCAATGACATTTAGAATATAAAAGTGTCGATATATGAGGAGAGAAATAAAAATTTGCGTCTAATTCATTTTTCAGAAAATATTTTATGTTTTGACTCGAAATATTTGAATTCTTTTTCTGATACATATATTCTCTAAATATTTGAATTCTTCTATTGATGCATCAATGGCCTAAATGTTTGACTTTTTCGAATGAGACATATAATGCCGAAATTATTTGAATACTTCTGATAGAACATATAATGTCGAAATAGTTGAATTCTTCGGATGAACCATATACTGTCCAAAAAAATATGAATTCTTCGGATGGGACATATATTGCCGTAATCATTTTGAAATATTTTTTATTCTTTCCTTTCAGGCAGCTGTGTTTAAGAGTTAATATTAGATTTCATATATGTGAATTCTTCAGATGAGACAAATACTACCAAAATTGTTTTGATTTTTTTTATTCTCTCTCTTTCAGCAGCTTTTTTCTAAAATTAACATTTAAGTATATAAATTAAATTCTTCAGATGAAACATGTATTACAGAATTTACTCAAATGCCTTCATTTTTCTGAAAAAAAATTGAATTTAATATATGTGAGTTTTTGGCATAAAACATTATTGTCGAAATAATTTTTGGGAATAAAGTTTCCACTCTTTCATGAAGATAGCTTTATTTTATTAACCATAGTTATTGGATAAATGTGTGTACTTTTCAGTTCTCCAAAAACTTTTTTATAAATGTGATGATCGAACTGTTTGATTTGAATTGTTAAAATAATGATTGCGTATGATTAAAGTAGCTATAATATATACCTTGTTGTCACTGTCAATTAATATGTTATTTGAGCTGATCACGCATGACCCATCACCTTTGCATGGCACGAGTCAACAAAATTAGAAAATGTATTCGAAATATTGTATTTCCAAGTAACCCAAAAATACCCTCCTGTATCCATGGAGACTTTTTCTATCGTTTGATGAGAGGGAGGGGGTCTCATCCTGGAATCCCGACTTTATTTTTACTAAATCCCGAATTCCAGAACTACAAAACCGTTAAAGACTGATGAAATCCCGATTCCCGATGAATTTATTTTCTGAAATCCCGGGCTTATCTCATAAAAATCTCGAAACCCCGAGCTTAAAAACATCAAATTCCGACATCCTTAAAAAGTGCTGCCCTTTCTTTGATTCGTTTCATTTATTTATAAATAAACAGAAACATGTCCTGAGAGCATTTTGTAAGTCCTAAGCGCACCCATGAGTCCTGTGCGTTGTTTAGAGGATTCCCATAAAGGCCAATGTCTCGAAAATGATCGCAAGCTCGATCGTACACAGGGAGGAGCATACACATCAACGAAATCACCACGCCTACATTTTGTCACTCTTATTTTCTTTTTAAATTTATTAAAGCTCATTTTGCTAATTCAGAAAAATTGTGAGAAATGCAGTTTTTTTCTTTGTGAATCACCGTTTGTAGGTTTATAGTAGAAACTGCGACTTATTACATTCAGTTTGTTCAATTGAGGTTATAATAATTGAAGGCCTCGAACGATTCTTAAAATTTTAACGAGGATCTTATCAAATAAATAATAACTGTGAATTAAAAAGGTTGAATTACCGAGATATTTTTTTTTGTATTTTTTTTTAAATGCATTGTTGATATTTACCTTACTTTACTTATTAGAATTATTTTCTCTGTGTTAATTTTATCTGAAAGTTCGGAACTTGATTTAAATAATATTTTTGTGTTTCTACAGTAACTTATTGTTTGAAATGGGTATGTATCAATGTAACATTACACAGTTTACACAGTGTAATATGGAGGCCCAGGACAGCAATAAATATATAGAGACAATTTTGCCCCAGAGCATGAAACAAAAATTACAAATCAAGTTTCAAATCTGGAAACATAGATTAAAAAGATAACAGGAAACACCTACAATGGCCGAAGAACATAGTCACATGGTACAAAGTAACTAGGAACTGCACAAGAAAAAAAAACACAATAAACATACAAAAGACAAACGTAAACAACGATAGGAACTCGGGACAGCCGGAATTGGTACCGGCACTAGAAAAAAAGCCAGCGGTAGGGTTAAAGTGTATGGGTATCCCAACCTCCCCTTTCTCTGTTCTGTTACCCTATAGTATAATAAACATACGAATAAAATCCAAACATGTACATTTTATAGTTGCTGAGCTTTAAGGGAAGTTAACATTACAATGTCATATAAATGGACACACTCCGACTACCATTGTTCTCTCAGTTTTGATGTAAACATAATAGCGGGACCAGATGGGTCTCATTCCGGAATCCCGACTTTACTTTATTTTTAAATCCGAAAATCTAAAACAACATAGGAACTTGAAATCGATAAAATTTCAATTCGTTGTGAATTGATTTCCCGAAATCTACGGTTTGAATAAAAAAAAACTCTTGAAATCCTGAGCTTAAAAAATTCTACATGTTCTAATCCCGGCATTCCGAAAAAGGAAGTCTGTTTTATTTTTTTATTTATTTATTTATTTAATTTTACCTGCAATAATACCTTTCCCAATTTCTTGCAGCTTTAATGATGATTTTCAATTGCCAGGTTTGATGTATCTGTGATTATAATTTTGGTAATTTTCCTCGAATTCTCAGAGATTGATTTTATTAGAAATTTTCCTATCAACCATGTCTCTTCTTGTATTTAAGGTGGATCGGGGGTATTCCGCCATTTTGTTTTCATGTTTCATGCTTTGATAGGTATTTTTCATCAAAGAAATATACAAACATTTTAAAATTTGGACAAATCTTTGAAATATTTCGCTTAAAACTCAAATAATGGGTCCATTTCTCTAAGTCTAGCATTCATTTTAGACGAAAAATTCAGAATAGTATTTATACTGTAAAATTCTCTGAAGCGAAAGTTTAAACAAGGGAGGTAATTTCAAAAAATATTTTACAAAGAAATCACTATGAAAATTTTTATTTTGTAAAATAATTACATAATAAGGTCCGTAACCCCCATTTTTCTTTTTGTTTTTAGAAAGTTCAATACATGGGCTAGCAATATATAAAATTAATCAAAATTCTCATGGATGTAACTTGAATAATTTATAAAAAATGATAATTTTCCTTAACATTTCAACTGAAAATCCCCTATTTTCGGTAAAGATTGTGAGCTTATATGGTCCGTGACCCCC